>APFE030296984.1:35838-49497 GCA_000404065.3 Pinus taeda
TCTTTAATTCATCTAGGAAATCATAGTCAGGCAACAAGATTTGTTTTTCCACTCCTTTGTCAATTTGTAACCTTTCAGTTAAAGGAGGTGTGGATGAAGATGCAGATTTCTCAACTATAGGAGTTGTGGGGGTTGACTCTTTTCCTTTTTATTTTTGAGTGTCTGGGTTTTGAAGAGATGCGTCAGAACCTTTATTGGCTTCAAGAGAATCTTCCTCATAAATACTTTGCTTTTGAGCATCTATAGAAGGTTTTTCTAAAACTCTACTAAATCTGAGTTGTACATCATTGAGAGGAACAATCATATAGGTAGGAAATTGTTGTACTTCTACCATGTAAGCATTTTGAGGATTTTTATTATTGGGATTTGGAAATGGTTGGGAAGGTAATTGATTTGCTTTTTGTTGGAATGGAAGCAAGAGTTGAGAATTTTGTTGAGGAGTTTGTTGTTATTGTGGGAATGGTAATGAAAGTTGTGGATTTTTATTTAGAAGTTGTGGAGCTTGTTGATTTGGAAATGATGGAGGATATTGATAAAATTGAGAAAATCTCCCATAAGGATTTTGCATACCTTGTACCCATGATTGATATGGATTTTGAGATTGGGGCGAAGGTTGTTGCCAAGGATTCCAATTTGTTGGGGGTTGAAAGTTCATAGGATTATTGAACCCTTGATTTTGTTGCCCCTGCCATGGTCTCCTTGTAACAAAACAGAGAGATTCCACTGAATTTGTATCTTCTTAAAAGACAGCTTTGAGCCCAGGAATTGAAGGACAATCCTTGGTCTTATGGCTTTCCAAGAAAATCATACATGTTTCTACAACTTTTGCATCCAAGGGACATTCCCTTAGAGCATGTTTCTTCCTACATTTTGGACAAAAGATGGCCAAAGCTTCAACGTCTGCTTTCTGCTTGTTTTGTATTTTAAGGGTGTGTAGTTGCTCACTAAGGCTCCCTAAAATATCAGTTTTGAACTCATCAAGCATATTGCCAATCTCTGCCCTACTTACTGAACTGGTTGCAGATTTGTTTGCTCTAATCAGAGAAGGATCTCTAGGCCCTTTTGCAGTTTTAGATTTTCCCCTTGAGAGATGGACACATAGTTCTACTATGTCATGAAGTGGAAGTTGAGAGATATCTCCCTTTCCCATAATGTTTAAAATGTCTATCCATTCATCTTTAATGGCTTTCAATAGAAGGGATTTCAAGGTTTCCTCATCTAGATTACTCATTTTTGCTCTCTTTAAGTTGTATTGAAATCTTTCAAGTAGGTCCTCCAAGTTTGCATCTTCTTTTTGCATCATCTTGAATACCTCATCCTTATGATTGGTGGGCATGCAATAGTCCAGGTATCTATCCAAGAATTTTTGTTTCATATCATTCCAACTATTAATAGACTGAGTGGCTAGTCCCATGAACCATTTCAAAGCAGCTCTTTTTAATGTTGAAGGAAACAGTTTGAGTTTTTGAGAGTCTTCCATATAATCATAGGTTCGACGCAAGACTTCAAACTCAAATAGAAATGTTTCGGGATCCTCACTTCTCAACCCATGAAAGTTTGGGAGGACAGATGGTGAAATTTTTTTCATTGTTGTATGGGTTTCCTCATCGACTATAGGGAATCCAAATGAGTTATCCCCATCCCTATTTCCTCCGTTCTTACCTCTTCCTCCTCCATTTCCTCTTCCATTGTTTCCTCCTCCTCTACCTCTACCTCTACCTCCAAATCCATCTACTACTTCCTCTGTCATTATAATTTCTTCAAAGTCCTCTGGTTCTTCTATTAAGGGAGGATGAGAGGGAGTTTCTTCCTTTTCTTCTTCAGGTGATTCTACTTCTTGATTTACAATATGCTCTCCTGTAGAAGTAAAGAAAGGGTCTTCCTCTAAATGAGATTTGGTAGATGGTGTAGGAGAATCCTCTAATTCAGCTGCTCCTTGAATTCCAAGAATCTTAAGGCTAGGGGTAGATGGTGGTGAATCTTGCCTATGTCTTGAAGAAGATAGAGTTGTGAAAATTGAACTCTTGTCTCTAGCTATAAACCTTCCCCTAGAATCTCTTGCTCTATGCATGTCATTTTTTTATTTTTAAGTTGGGCTAATAATTCTCTTTCTGATCTTCTAGGTCACATTGGGTGCAAGAAGAGAGCATACTTAAGAAATTATTGAACCAATAACTCTCTTTTCTGATCCTCCAAATCACACTAAGTGCAAGAGGAGAGCATACTTCAAGAAGTTATTAATTTTTCCTTTCTTTTTATTGTTTTTTTTTAGGAAATTGGCTACCTAGTTACACTTCCCCGGCAACGGCACCCAAATGTTTGGTCAATTTAGAGTGTCCTAAATTGTTGTATTAATTGTCAATCCGGGAGTCGTAAACTGTTGAAGTGCGACGCACTATATGTGCAAGATAACATATTTCTTATTTTTTTGTCGTTTTTGAAGTTTTGTTTTGTTGGGGTTTATTTCTGTTAATTCCCTAATATGAGATGAAATGCTAAAGACAAGTATGATTAAAATGTTCAGGCATGATTCTTTTAAATGATTTTCAAAACTTCAAACCTAAAAAAAAAAAAAAAAAAAAAAAAAAAAAAAAAAAAGGTTTTAAAACATGCAATGATGAAACTAATTCCTGAAAGAGAGTGAAAATGTGCCACTATTCTAATTAAACAGTGACCTAGTGACCATGAAACCCATTATCCTTGCCATGAAAATATAAGAAAAATTGAACTCAAAGAAATCCAAGAATTGCAAGCAAAGTAAACTAAAAATCACATTACATCAACTCATATTCTGACCCCTCACCATTCGACTTGCTCTGGCTCTAGGAGGTAATCATAAACAACTTGAGAAATCTGATATCTGATTTGTAGAAAATAAAACTAATATCAAACTACACACTCATACTTCAATCCCTCACCATTCGACTCGCTCTGGCTTTAGGAGGTAAATGAGAATGACATTAGCAATTCAATAACTAACTTGCAGAAAAATAAACTAATATCAAACTACGCATTCATACTTCAATCCCTCACCATTCGACTCGATCTAGCTTTAGGAGGTAACTGAAAATGACATGAGCAATTCAATAACTAACTTGCAGAAAAATAAACTAATATCAAACTATGCATTCATACTTCAATCCCTCACCATTCGACTCGCTCTGGATTTAGGAGGTAACTGAAAATGACATGAGTAATTTAATATCTATCTTGCAGAAGAATAAATGAGAAAAACTGAAATAAATAACACAATGTTGGAACCAAAAACTAAAGGAAATGAATCAGCAGAAGAACAAGAATATTTCCATGTCATTAGTCATTAGAAAACTATGTGCAAATGCCCGGGCTACCTATTGTAATCTGAAACAAAAGCACTGATCAGTTAACAGCATATAAAATGTGAAAAGTTATGGACAACTATCAAACGTTAATACCATAAGAAATGTGATACATAAACAAGTGAATGATTATGGCATAAGGAATATAAAGAAATAAAGCATGAAACTCTACAGTAATAAACAAGACCTCGGCCTGTACAGGGGCCCTCTGCATAATCCTCGGACAATCAACGATCAACCATGAATTGAGCTCAGAAACAAAGTCCTCTCATGTATTAAAATGCAGTCATAACACAGAGATAAAGTTACGGCACAGTGGATTCGTTTACAGTCAGAATTACATTACCAAAAAGCTAACTAATATGTGTATGAGAACGCATTATTTATATAGAGGATGACATAACTGTTTTCCTACATTCTGCACTGATAAAAGACACGTAAACAACCACATCCCGAGATTTAGCATTATGGCTATCGTGAGGATTCAATCTTTGGAGCGTGGCTGTTGGATCCGGTTCATGGAGCAGTCCACAAGTGTTAAATTGTCCCCTGAGATCTAGGAACAACCACGCAAAGCTTCACGTGGTGAAAAACATGGTTTTATCACCATAGGACTCTTAAGTTGACCACTGCTTTCCCACCGTTGACTATGGCCTCTTCTGATGAATTCGACTGAGCCAATAGGACTCGGTCCATGTCCACATCATTTGCAACTTGCCCATGTGGCTCGATTCACCTGAAGACACCTGCAATATAGACTTTGACAAAATAGCTGTGGAAATTTGGGCTAGCTGCGGAAAGTGACAAGATTCCGCAGCTTATAAACAAAAATCTAGTTCAATAGCAACACAAACACATAGTCAAGAAACCACTTTAAATGCCATTTTTTTAACTAGTATGCAATGATATTGATGACTTATGAGGTTCAAATGAATGGGAAGAAGCTAGAAAAAGGTGTAGGAAAAATGCAAGTTTGGGACTCAACAATATGCTTTCTGCATGTCCTGGGCAGCTTTTAAATCTTGTCGTACTTTCTTCACTGCTTGCTTCATTTCTACCAGTATATCAAGCCCTACAATTAGCTTGTCTTCAAGACTACTCCAGTTAGCTGGTGTTCTACACTTCTTCCCATACAACACCTCGAATGGACTCATTTTGAGGGATTCATGATAGTTTTTGTTGTATGAAAATTCCACTAAGTGGAGATACTCTTCCCATTTAGTAGGTTTCTGCATTGCATACATCCTCAGCATGTCTTCCAAGACTTGGTTTAATTGTTCAATATGCCCATCAGTATGTATGTGATATGTGGTGCTAAAATGAATTTGAATTCCCATACTGGCAAACAAATCTTTCCAGAATGCATAGGTGAATTTAACATCCCTATTAGATACCACCACCTTAGGCAATCCATGTAATCTAAAATTTTATTTCACAAATATGTCAGTAATTTCCATAGTTTTATAAGTCGATTATTCTTCGTGGATCTAGGTAAGCCTGTTATGAAATCCAATGTAATTGTGTCCCATTTCCATTCAGGAATGGGGAATGGGTGATGTAGTCCAACTAGGTGTTGGTGTTCTACTTTAATCTGCTAGCACTCTAAGCATTTAGCTAAGTATTCTACAATATCTCTTCTCATTCCTTGCCAAAAGTAGCCCTTATTAATTGTAGAAAGCAACTTTTGATGGCCCAGATGTGCCATGTATGGATTTCTATGAAATTCATCCAACATGTATTTCTTGATGGCCTTTTGATTCAGCACATAATTTCTTCCTCTGAAATTCAACAACTGGTCTGGATTTATATCATAGTTGTTATAGACATATTTGGGCACTGAAACACCAATCACATATGTCCATAAAACCAAGGGCTTCTAAGTCCCTAAAAGTGTTGTTTCATACCCTAAAGAAGCAAGGTCAACTAATTACATCATCTCCCAGAAGTTCTCCATGAAAAACTGCTCAGAACTAGTCAAAACTGGACCATTTCACCTGCTCCATGGTCAAAGTGCGATGCATCCCACCCAATGCACATGGGGGGTACGATGCATACTGAAAATCCCTTCTATGGGGTGCGATGGGTGAGAGTAGACAAATGGCAGAGACAGTTTGCAAGGTGGATGATCATGGAATCTTCCAGAAACTTCTCCTGTGACACTTGCCTCTCTGAATTCACCCAAGGATGAGTAAGAGATCATGAAATCTCCAAGTGGAATTGAAAACTATCAGAGAAATGACACTAATCAAAAACCCAAAAGCTAACTCACCCACCTACAAACATCTATATATGGATCCCTCATCCTAGAGATCCAAAGGCTAGAATTTTGCATCTTTTAGGGAAGTGTTATTGGTTTCTTTGTGGAACATCATAGTGTTGGGTGATCTAGCTTTTCATGAGTTGAAGAAGGGCTTTCATGCTAGGAGGATGGCACTGGGTCAGATCAATGGGTTGTAGTCCTCTCTTCTACCACTTCTATTAATAAAGCTATTTGAGTTTTCCTCCATATTCTTGTATGTCTTTGAATATTGAATTGATATATGCATTTGTATGGTCAATATATATCTAATCCTATATTGTTTATGATTGTAGATCTCTATGCTTTGATGGTATTATGCTGCTTTGACTCTACAGGTGTTCTTCGAAGCGGTACAAGCGAGGAAGGAGCGGCAAAGATCTGTCAAAGCGGAGAGGAAACAAGCAAGGAGCCAAGCGAAAGACTGAGGTTGGTACTCTCTACTTCTCTCTCATCTACTTCTCATAAAGGAAAACACAAGTAACTTTAGTTTGTTTGTTTCTAAGATAGCTACCCGTCTTAGTGGGACTAGCAGCTCTGAATGAACACTAGTTTTCCCGATAAAAAAATGGCGACTCCGTTGGGGAGCGAATAGCTTGTTTGCTTGTTTATATTTGTTTTCTTTATAAACTACAGACAGAGCCTGAAGTTAAGCCAGCTAGCCTTTGAATTGCTTTTTTTATGCAACTGCAAAGTAGATAAACACTGCTTCAGTCAATCTCCGGGTTAGTTTATGAATTAAACATCTGACTTGCAAACATCCTAAGTGCCCTGGTGGTGGCTCAAGTAACCTCATTAGATCAGCCCCTATGCTTTGTATTTACTGACTATCATTAGCTCATCTTAAATCCCTGAACTAAGCTGCAAACTGTGACCAAAAACCAAGTTAAAGTCTCGTCCCTGGATCGTCACACTGTCTTCTTTTAACATCCTGGATGCATCGCACCTCCCATGTGCTGTAAGTGAGATGCATCCCTGTTTCCCTGTGTTCCAGGTGCGATGATCAGATAAGACTGTTCTGCCTCCAGATTTTGGTTTTTCTTCACCCTCTTCAACTTTGTTCCGGAGTTTTGCTGTCTGTGATCAGTATACCACTGTTGAAGCTCCCTTTGTTTGCAAAATTCAGTCTCCATTGTACAAAGAATTGTGAATGTTTTAATGTATTTTTTGCCATTTACAGTTCTCTTTTGCAAATAGTGGCTTAATCAAACTGTCATCTTTCGATTTGAAAGTGTCGTTTTCAGTCAAAGAAAAGAGTCTTCTTCTTGTTGATAGTCGATTACACTTTTGCCATTGTATTTGATTTGAATTAATAATATTCCAAGTGTCGAAAGCAATTTTCAAATTAAAGTTGAAAGTGTTGCTCTTAGCTTTCCTTTTGTTTTTCAAATTCGAAATCGTGAAGTGTGTCTTAGCCTTCCTTTCATTTTTTGAATTCGAAATCGCAAAGTGGTCTTCCTTTTGTTTTTTGAATTCGAAATCGCAAAGTGTCATCTTAGTCTTCCTCTTGTTTTTTGAATTCGAAATCGCAAAGTGTCGTCTTAGTCTTCCTTTTGTTTTTAAAAAGAAAATTGTTAGTACTGTCACTTTGAAAGAAGAATAGTTCAGATCTGTACTTAGCATTCTTTTTGTCATTCACACATTAAGAAAGCGGAAAAACAATACATGCATGTGCATTTGCATTCAGACTACTTTGGAGATTGATTTGGGACAGTGCATCTTAGTGTATGCTCTCTTCTCTATGTTGAAAGGATTTTACTTCTCTTTCCTTAGTAGCTAGGATTTTCATTGCAAAAAGAAAGTAAAACGTCTGTTTATCATCTTAGATTACATATTTAGGAGTTGTATATCTACATCATTCGGTGAACCTTAAAGGCAAACTTCTTAAGAAAGATCAACTATAAAATAAATTTCAATGAACATAAAAACACTTTGGAACCTAACACACAACATTTAGAAGTCTAGGCTAGAGATGTATTCTGACGTCGTAAAGCCTGGTAACTATTGCTTTCATCGTAGGTTGGGTGATTCCTCCTCTTTAAGAAGACAAGTGCTAGTACGGACTTTTGCTCCCACGTACCGTTGAGTATATATTGGGAGACCACAATAGGATATATCCTTTATCCTTAGGAAGTTGTGTCTGCCACCCTATCGATCGCAATGAACCGAACACAACATTCGGGAAGATTGACTGCCATACCATAAAAAGTATTCTACAATTTTGCAATTGGTTTGGTAATCCCTCTGTCTAGATTTCCAGAGTAGTCACTTTCATTCCTTTTCGAACTCCTTAAAAGAAAAGGTCCATCTGAGCACTTGTCACTTCAGGCTCATTAAAAATCGAAGGTGACTAAAGTCATCTTTAGCTTTTTCTCGACTCTTAAAAATTGAAAAAGCAAGTTGTGTCAAACTGTCATAAAATTTATTTTAATCGGAATAACATCCCTATTCCCTCGTTGATCTTAGGCTGAGAAAATGGAGTCTAGCAACCAATAATTTCCCCTTGGGGAAAATCTTCGTCCGTTCTCCTCTTGGGGAGATGTTGGTGCACCTCATATGGCAACATTGTCCATTCCAAGACTAATAATTGGCCTGCCAGTATGGCTCTTCTTGACCTCTGTCATTCAAAGCACCATGATTCATGAGCAATCAAATCAGCAACTAGATGATACTAGGGTTACCCCCAACCTTCTACTTCGCTTGTTTCTCCCTCTCCTTCTTCCTCTTAGCTTAGTGAAGCTAGTAAATCTAAAAACCAAGTAACTGAGAAGAAGAAGAAAGGGAAGGAGAAGAAAAAGAAGAAGCCAATGGCGAAAGGGGGAAACCAAGCATCGTCTAGTGAAAATCCACACACTACACCGTTCAAACCTAAATCTCCATGTGTCATTTGCAAAGGGGACCACTATCATTGAGATTGTCCTTGCATCCCATGGATCTTAAGGGACTGGTCTCCCCGCTTGCACAATCTGGTGTCCTCAACCTCTGATGATCATGTTGAAAGTACACTGTTGACTAGTGAAAGTGAAGTCACTGGACAGAAAGGAAGATCTAAAATTCCTTGTAGACTGTGTGAACGTGATCATGGCATCCACCATTGTCCCTTCCTAGACGAAGCTAAAAGAGTCTTGGATAACCATCCGGCTTCACCGCTATGGCTTCCTCCTGGATACAAGAAACTCTTGCCGAGTCCACCACTAGTTGAAAATCTCACAGACACACCTTTGTGGTCAGTCAAAGCATCTACCATTGAAGATAAACCCTCTGGGTCCACATCGGACCAAAGTCAACACGTCGAGACAGCAGTTGACCCAGTATTGTCTTCAAAAGGTCTACCTTCAGATGATATAGCCACCAAAGAGAATGAGAATGACACCGTTCAAATTCTTTTCATAAACACAGACTCCGATGAACATGGGGGCAATCTACTCGTTCGTTTACCACAGGAAGTAAGTTCGTCGGAGATGTATCCGACCGTTTATTCGGTCCCACCTCCAAGCAACCTAGTCGTTTCCTTCGATTGGAATATATTAGGCAGACCCCGTCAACCATCTAATGTACCATTCTGAATCATAGTACAAGCTTACAGAATGGTCATGGTCGGTACTATCATAGATGAAGGGGCTTCTGTGAGTATCCTTTCCTCAACTGCTTGGAAAGCACTTGGTTCACCATCGCTTCTGCCTGAGATGTGAAATCTGACAGGCTTCAACAAAGGAACCAGTCGACCGTTAGGGATCCTTCCAAATTTTCCTATAACTTTGAGAAGGAAAACTGTTTATCTGAACGTAATGGTAGTCCAAGGACCTTTAGATTACAATCTACTCTTTGGGCATGACTACATTTATAGCATGGGAGCTATTGTTTTCTCACTCTTTCGAGTGATGTGTTTTCCACATGAAGGCAGAGTGGTCCAGCTCGTAGACCAGCTTTCATTCCCCAGTTCACACATAGCTAATAGTCAAGTGCCATCCCTAACTAGTCTTTTTTTGCAAGGAATGTCTCATCAATTTCCAATTCGTCCACCTGATGAGTGCTAGTGATTCGTTGATTATGACCGAAACCCAGGGGGCATGCACCTTGGTCTGCTTTGACAGGAAAAATTTAGGTATAGTGTAGGTTTCCTCAGAGGATATATGACTAGTCTGACACACCCGTCCATTTAGGAAAATGGGATTAGACTGGAATAAGATTCCCTCGTCAAAGTTATGTGAGTGGAGGCATCTGCACCATTCACCTTTGTCTATTTCGATGGACAGAGCCAAAGAAGTGTTTTTGTCTGCTACGTAGGTGGAACCATCTTGTGGATGCAAGAACTTCTATATGGTAACCTGGAAACTCTACTTCGCTATACTTGGGGGCATGCAAACCTTTTTGCATGCAAGTGAAAAGCGGCCAACGTAACTCTAACCTTGTAGTTTTTACTAACTTCAACTGCTTAAGTTAGGTGATTGGTCTAATCAACCATTCACCTTTGTCGAGACCAACAGAAACGACAAAGTAAAGGATATGTTTCCCACCGAGAAGCTATCCTACCTAACCTTAGTAGTTCTTTAACCCCTAGGACAGTATTTGGTCATTCCTAGCTTGCATAATGAAAGGATCCGGAGCAAAGTTTCGAATGGGGCAAGCTCCCTAAAAATGAACCTATAGATGAGATATCCTTATTATATGACTGGCACGAGCAGTTTTACACGAAGTTCAAGCTCGTTAAAAAATAAACCTAACAATGAGCATATGTTCCGCCAGATTTTAAGATCATTAAAAAATGAACCCAACTTTGGTAAATAACCATTGTGATCGCATAATTATTAGATTTTGAGCCTTGATCGTGTTCTTACCATCACCTCCACTCTTTTTTAGCCAATCATACGCCTCCATTTGATTGTTTACCACTTTTGAGGAACAGCTACGACGAGTGATTCTATTAGCCATCTTCTTTACACTGCCATGATTGAAAAGTTCCAAGCCTCACCTGGAACCAGCGGCTACCCAAAAATATCACTCATTCCTCAAAGACGAGTCTCATTTAAGCTCTTTTCATCTGACTCATAAAATATGAAAAGATTGCCGAGAAATTGGCCTCTCCAGCTCGTTAAAGCGATCGAAAGTGTTATCCCTCCTCTAGATTTTAATCTTTTTGGACCTGAGGGATCATTACACAAAAAGATCGAGCACTTGTCTTGTTCGGCTCGTTAAAACTATCGAAAAGTCATCCCTTTCGTATTATTTTATACTTTTCCGGACTTTAGGGATTATATGATGAAAAAGGATTACTGGAGTTTCCTTTCCGTCTCTTTTCAGACTCTCTAAAATTGAAAAGGACCGAGTTTTCTTTGTCGTTAAACTTGTTAAAACAATAGTGACGAACTTGTCCATGTAGACAAGAACGAGTTTCACTGTCGCTAGGCTCGTTAAAACATAGCGACGGGTTTGCCCGAAGAGCAAGTTATAGAACAAGCATATGTTATCCTCCTCAAGCTTGACAAAAATAAAGAGGTACTGGTCAGAAGTGACTAGGGAAAAATAGGGAAGAAAACTTGAAGAAACTTTATTGGTAGCAAATCGCACTTGAACATGACACTTTCACTCCATCACCATGATTGAGTCGGGTTGGGTTATTCCATTCACCGGTCATATCACCACTGGTCCACTGTACCATCCATTTTTGGGGTTAACGCTACCAATCCATTTTAGCGTTGCCGATATGTTCAAGAGAAGTCACTCAGAGAATTCACCAACCCAGCTTGTGTCTCATCCGCTGCAATACCTTCACGCTTCATTCTTTCATGACCGCCACCCTGAACCTTGTATCATCAGATCGTTTTCACCTCCACAAAATAATTTGCTTTGTTTCATGTCGTAGATGTGGGATTCATTAAGGCCCTCCTACGACGTGTCACTTCTTGTCGACATCAGCTCATTATCCAAGAAGTCGACTTAGGAACAACCCTTTCAGTACTTTGAAGCTTGCATGCCTCAATGGCAAGTTTCTCACTTCCGGCTACATGTTTACATCAATGGCCTTCGACCAAAAGATTTTGCATGGTGTTCGACATCGACTCATAAATTCACACCACATGAATTGTTCTGCAGTACCTTGAGGGTCATTTTCATTATCGGTGATTCCTCTCGCGCCTGTTAACAGCTCACATCATTGGCGAGTAATCAGGCGATGTCTTTCCATGTTCGATGTCAGAACATCTTTTCACATGGATCGACTTGTACTTCTGGTGAAGATTGAACGAGTTTTGAAGACCCTGGATCCAGTTTCATCCATCTGGGTTGCAATATATTCAGGAAAATAAAGACATCAAATGTACATCATTGCTACACAGATAATCATCCAAGCCAAAGGATGATGGCTCTACCAGAATCATCAGTCTACCACACAGACGGTTGTCTGTCCTTTGTACATGAAAATGGATTTATAAAGTTGAGCATGGGAATGCCTGCCTTAGCTAGATCATGAAAATATTATGACGATAATGTATTGTATTGTATCTTATTACAGGTCACCTTCCAGTTCGAAAAACCTCGGATCCTCATGATAAAGAATTTCATCCAACGTCAGAAGATTTGTGACCTCATGCTTTAGGGTGCAACTGTTATAGACATATTTGGGCACTGCAACCCCAATCACATATGTCCATAAAGCCAAGGGCTTCTGAGTCCCTAAAAGTGTTGTTTCATACCCTAAAGAAGCAAGGTCAATTGATTACATCATCTCCCAGAAGTTCTCCATGAAAAACTGCTCAGAACTGGTCAAAACTGGACCATCTCACCTACTCCATGGTCAAAGTGCGATGCATCCCACCTAATGCACACGGGGGCTGCGATGCATACTGAAAAGCCCTTCTATGGGGTGTGATGATGTTATAGACATATTTGGGCACTACAAACCCAATCACATATCCATAAACCAAGGGCTTCTAAGTCCCTAAAAGTGTGGTTTCATACCCTAAAGGAGCAAGGTCAACTAATTACATCATCTCCCAGAAGTTCTCCCTGAAAAAATACTCAGAACTGGTCAAAACTAGGCCATACAGACTGCTCAGTGCTAAGGGTGTGATGCATCTCACCTGCCACATGCAAAAAGTGCGATGCATACTGAAAAGCCCTTCTGTGGGGTGTGATGAGCGAGAGTAGACAAATGGCAGAAGCAGTTGGCTAGGTGGAAACCCAGAGAATCTTCTAGAAACTGCCCATTTGACACTTGCCTCTCTGAATTCGCCCAGGGATGAGTAAGAGATCATGAATCTCCAAGTGGAACCAAGAACTATCAGAGAGAGGACACTAATCAAAATCCTAGAAGTTGACTCACCCACCTGCAAACATCTATATATGGATCCCTCATCCCAGAGATCCAAAGGGTGGAATCTTGTATTTTGTAAGGAAGTGTTGTTGGTTTATTTGTGGAACATCATAGTGTTGGGTGATCTAGCTTTTCATGAGGTAAAGAAGGGCTTTCATGCTGGGAGGATGACGTTGGGTCAGATCAATGGGTTGTAATCCTCTCTTCTACTCTTTATATCAATAAAGCTATTTGAGTTTTCCTCCATATTCTTGTATGTCTGAGTTAATATATGCATTTGTGTGGTCAATATATATCTGATCCTATATTGTTTGTGATTGTAGATCTCTATGCTTTGATGGTATTATGTTTCTTTGACTCTATAGGTGTTCTTTGAAGCAGGACAAGCGAGGAAGGAGCGGCAAAGATCTATTAAAGGGGAGAGAAAACAAGTAGGGAGCCAAGCGAAAGACTGAGGTTGGTACTCTCTGCTCCTCTCTCATCTACTTCTCATAAAGGAAAACGCAAGTAACTTTAGTTTGTTTGTTTCTAATATAGCTACCCATCTTAGTGGGACTAGCAACTCTAAATGGACACTAGTTTTCCCGATAACAGATGAGCGAGAGTAGACAAATGGAAGAGACAGTTTGCAAGGTGGATGATCATGGAATCTTCCAGAAACTTCTCCTGTGACACTTGCCTCTCTGAATTCGCCTAGGGATGAGTAAGAGATC
>APFE030296984.1:49711-97683 GCA_000404065.3 Pinus taeda
CCAGAAACTTCTCCTGTGACACTTGCCTCTCTGAATTCGCCTAGGGATGAGTAAGAGATCATGAAATCTCCAAGTGGAATTGAGAACTATCAAAGAAATGACACTAATCAAAAACCAAAAGCTGACTCACCCACCTGCAAACATCTATAAATGGATCCCTCATCCTAGAGATCCAAAGGCTGGAATTTTGCATCTTGTAGGGAAGTGTTGTTGGTTTCTTTGTGGAACATCATAGTGTTGGGTGATCTATCTTTTCATGAGGTGATGAAGGGCTTTCATGCTGGGAGGATGGCGATGGGTCAGATCAATGGGTTGTAATCCTCGCTTCTACCACTTCTATCAATAAAGCTATTTGAGTTTTCCTCCATATTCTTGTATGTCTTTGAATATTGAATTGATATATGCATTTTTATGATCAATATATATCTAATCCTATATTGTTTATGATTGTAGATCTCTATGCTTTGATGGTATTATGCTGCTTTGACTCTACAGGTGTTCTTTGAAGCGGGACAAGCGAGGAAGGAGTGGCAAAGATCTGTCAAAGGGGAGAGGAAACAAGAAAGGAGCCAAGCGAAAGGCTGAGGTTGGTACTCTCTACTTCTCTCTCATCTACTTCTCATAAAGGAAAACACAAGTAACTTTAGTTTGTTTGTTTCTAGGATAGCTACCCATCTTAGTGGGACTAGCAGCTCTGAATGGACACTAGTTTTCCCAATAGCAATAGTCACCTTGTTTCCCCGAGTCCAACATTTGTTTAGCTTGCTGCCAAAGGAATTCGTATTCAGGTTATTTTATAGTAGCTTCCCAGATTTGATTTACGAAGTTGCTTTCTATCTTATAGGTGATGCAGCTTCCTACTCAAAGCATCAACTACTCTATTTTCCTTTCCCTTAAGATGTTTGATGTCGAAATCAAATTTTCTCAAGAAGGCAGTTATCTTACTTGCTGAGTGTTTAGATTTGGTTGCTTGAAGAAATTCGTCAAGTTTCTATGATCTATCATTAGGATAAATCTTTTTCCTAGCAAGTAATGTCACCACATTTTCAAAGCGTGCACCAATGCTATCAATTCCAAGTCGTAAGCAGAGTATCTTTTTTCATGATCCTTAGCTTGCGTGATTCATAAGCTATCACCCTCCCCTATTGCATTAATACACCACCAACCCTCTCCTAACAAGCATCCATGCAAACTGTAAATTCCTGCTCAAGATCAACTACCTTGAGTACAGGGGTTGTGGTTAACAATTGTTTCAGGAGTTCAAAACTGTGATGAAATTCAACTGTCCAGTGGAAAGTTCTTCCTTTTTTCTAGAAGGAGGTGATAAGGTATGCATTTTTTGAGAATCCCTTTATGAATCTTCGATAATAACCAGCCAAACCCATAAAGGATCTGATATCCACAACACTTTTCAGTACTGACCAATCCATGATGGTTCTAATTTTTTCAAGATCCATAACTATACCTTCAGCAGAAATAATGTGCCCCAAATATTGAATCTAATCCTTATAAAAATCGCATTTGTTGTATTTAGCATTTAATTGATTCTCTCACAAGACTTGTAGCACAATCCGGAGGTGTTCTTTGTGTTCCTCCAAACTTCTAGAATAAATCAGTATATCATTAATAAAAAAATTTAAAAAATTATCCAAATACAAATGAAAAATATTATTCATTAAACTCATAAAGGTTGCAAGAGCATTGGTGTGTATAGATGGTAGCACAATAAACTCATAATGCCCATAACGTGTTATAAATGTTGTTTTACAAATATCTTCATCTTTTATCCTAATCTGATGGTACTTTGATCACAGATCAATTTTAGAAAATATGATGGCTCTTTTAACTTGATCAAACAGATCATCGATTCTTGGTAAAGGGTACTTATTCTTGACAGTTAACCTATTAAGTTGTTGGTAATCAATGCATAATCGCAATGTACCATCTTTTTTCCTTACGAACAACACAGGTGGCCCCCAAGGTGACACACTTGGGCGAATGTAGCCCTTATCCAACAACTCTTGTAGTTGCATTTTAAGTTCAGTTAACTCGGGTACACTCATTCAGTAAGGGGATTTTAATACTAGGGCAACCCCTAGTATTAATTCTATAGTGAAATAAATATCCCTTTTGGGTGGTAAACCTGGTATCTCTTTAGGAAACACATCTACAAATTCCTGGATAACAAGTATATCCCCTAGAGTAGATGTTTTTTCCTTGGATTTTTTGTAACCTCTTTGGACAGCATACACCTGACAGCCCTTTCGAATACATTTACTTAATTTATTGCGGTAATTGGTCACAGCTTAACAACTCTTCTAATTCCTTGAATTTCTTGTCTAACACCCTCCTCAGAGAAATAACTAATATTTTTTTCTTTTCATATAACCACTGACCAATGTTTTTCTAACCAATCCATTCTGATGAGTACATCATATGATCCTAAAGGTAACATGTTTAAATTGACCCTTACTGGTTGTCCAACTATTTCTAATGGGCAATTTTCTACCTTAGTTGTTACCCTACACGTGGCCCCAATGGCTAGCTACACTAACAAGGGAGTTTTAAATTTGGCAGAGTTCAAATGAAATAACTCAATTATATTTGGGCTAATGTAACTCAAACTTGCCCTTGGTTCAATCAGAATGGATACATGATGATTAACAATTTTACCCTCAAATTCCACCATGGAAGGTTGATATTCAGCTTGATTGTCCTCTAAAGCTGCATTTATCTGGTGAATGCTTCTGGCCAAATCTCCAACCATGGAGGCCTCCTGAACATTTGCTACTTGCCATACTCTAGTATAGTGGGGGTGGTTTTTGTAATAATGGGTACAAAAACTACCCCGACGACCCCAACATTGAAATAGTGTCTTTTGTTGTTGGTTTCTCTCTTGTTTGTTGGATGCTTCAGTGATTTGACTCTCACCAGGTGGTCTCGACTTCATTTGATTTTTCCCCGAGACTCCATTCTGTTGTTTTCTAAACATATTCCTAGAACTGATTTTGTACTCTTAAAATTAGATGCACTTTTCTGTGCTTTTTTAGCTAACCAACCCTTGCTACCTTCTTCTTTGTGCTTCATTTGTTGATAGTATATTCTAGCCTTCCGGAGATCCATGGTTTTTGGACTGTCAAACTTTGTTCTTTCTTTCATAAAAGTTGTAAAACTACTGACAAAGTGTGGCACCTTAGCTTTTTCCTCTCATATATAAGGTATACATCTTAGTAATGATGTGAATTTAGTCACGAAATCATCCATGGTTTGTTGTCCCAACCTCAAGTCATGGAATTATTTTTCCATTTCATCATAAAATTGTTCAGTTAGATATCTATCTTTGAAATGTTTTTGGAACTGCTCCCACAAAACTTCTTGTTTGTCTACTCCCCATACCATTTTTACTTCCTCCCACCATAAAGTAGCTTTTCCCTGTAATTGGAAAATTTCCAATCTAGCCTTTAAATTGTCTTCATATTCATAAATCTAAAAGTACTTGTTCATGTTTATTAGTTAGGCCTCCGCAGATTCCTCCTTTTCCCAGTCAAACGTAGGCGGTTTAATCTTTTTAAATTCTCCCTGTAGCTTAGTTTTTTGTCTTTTATTCCCCTTACCACCTATGATGTTTTCTGGTCCTTCCTCCTTATCCATTTGGCTCCTCTGCAACAAAAATGTTCTGTTATTCGTCATAGTCCATTCAGGGCTTAGTGTGGAAACCTATGGCTCTGATACCACTTGTAACATGTCACAAAAAAAAAAAAAAATTGTTTTTATAATGTCGAAATTACCAAGAGGGTAAGCTTTATATACATATATCCTATTAATGACATCCTTAAACATTAAATATTGATCGTTGAAATCATTTCCTGTGGATATTCGTTAACACCTTAATAAATATTTATGATTATTGCAGCAAATATGTTTCACCTTATCATATTAATTTAACATCAATACATTAATAAATCTACATGAATATTACAGCGGACATGTTCACCTTATCACATTATTAATTTAATATAGTATGGAGGTTTACAAGTATGGTTTGTGATGTACTGCTCCTCCTCGATACCTTTATTTAATAATTTACCTAGTTGTACACAATGTTCAGATTGCTTGAAAGTGTGCCACCGTTGTCTCGTACGCAATGTTTATCCTCCAGTTGTCTTCATGCTCTGGCAATATTTCTTAGAGCCTATGCTAAGATGGATGTCAGATGTTGATATATCGAGTTCACATCACATGGTTCCAGTTTCATTTGAATCTGTTAGGGTAAGCGATACCTACCCCCTCCATCGATATTTCTCTCATTTCCTCCATCACCTTGCCAAGGTAAGCTCTGTAACCTCCAGTAATCTGGTTTGGTTTCCGTTTGTTCCTCCAGCACCCTCATTCTGTGTGGTTTGTTGTTGTTCATAGTTCACATGGCTAGCATGGGTTTTATTCTCCCAACAAGAACTGGTCATCATCATTGTGCCTTCCAGGGTTGCTTCAAGCCTGCCAGGTAAAAAGAAAACATACTACGTTGTTTGTCTTTGTCGTTTTAGATTCCTCATTTCACTGCGTAATAAACTAGTTCTTTTGCTTTGGATGCAAGGGTAACTCCATTAGCATGACTCACACTGGGGTCTAGAGGAGTCGGAACTTCCACCACTCAGTTGGCTTTGTTCCAGGTTATAATTTTGTTTCTTCTTCGAGGAATGGTTTGTCTATGCTTTTATTTCCACTAGCAGAAGATTGTATTACATGGGTTGAGACACAAGGGTTGTCTTCATTTGTCAAATGTTTTGCGTAACTTAGGGGTTTGTCACCGATTTGGGCCTAATGACTGTTCCATGGCTTTTTAATTACTTTGGTTATCTATTAGAATCTTTCTCGTTAAATTTTATTGGTATGTACAATGTAATGGTGTCCAAATTGTGGTTGAAGATCGACCTTGCACCGTTTTCTTCCATGCTATAGAATTTTGCCTCCCATGAAGCTATTTTTTGTATTTTATCTCCACAAGTTAATGGAGTTCTATCATAAATGAAAATTATTCTTCTTTTACTGGTTAAACATTTGCATCGATAATTAAGGACTTTTTACCTATTTCTTATGTTTAATTTAATGAAGTTTTCCTAAACTGGGTATCGGAATTTTCCAGTGCTTTAGTATTAAATGTCCTTCTTTCTATTTCTATAATTAGAAGGGATTGGATATCAAAATTTCTCCTTCTTTCTGGCTTATGATATGCTTGAAGGTTATGGGACTATTCCTGACAATAAGCCACTGCTCGACGTTGGGACTAACCCACTCCATAGATAGTAATTTTCTCGACTCATTAATGCAGCTCCCACTAGCTTAGTTGCTACTCTCATTTACTTAAATGAATGACTTATCTTATTCCTTTGTACATAGTAATTCACTTAATGATTACACAATCACGATTTAACTCTAATAATTCATCATGGGTTGCATAAAGGTTCATGATAACTTCTTCTTGATGCACAGAATTGTAACATTACTTCCTTCATTTATTTCCTTAAATTCTACTCTAGTAACAAATACTCCAGGCTTCTCGTTTCTACTCATTCCATTTATTTCAAGAAGTGCCCTATTTTTATGATGTAATAAAGAATAATATTCCTTAGTGAATATAATTCTAGTGTTTGGGGTGAAGGACTATTTATGTTTTATTCTTTCAGTCATAATTATCAGTAGGATTTCCAATAGTTTAGTTTCGTATTGGAACTGTATTACAATAGTCCATTGTCTATAGTTTCTTTTCATATTACTACTTTGAAATAAAAGAAATATTGTGCATGAACTTTGTCATAAAGAAATACTTCATTTCAATTCCAGAATAAAAGAAGTATTGTACTTGAATTCTAAAATAAAAGAAATACTTGCTAATATCTTGCCTTTCCTCTATCGCAATTATTAACCCAAACAAATTAATGACACACAACACTATATTTAGAAATTATTATTGTAAAATCTAATAGTTCTAACAATTCCAATACGTATCTGCATTTTGTAGATCTACTGGGGAAAAACTCTTCAAAGACGACCACTCCTCCCTTCCAATGAGAATGGTCTTCACAACAAGTTCTCCACCCGAGCTCTCCCAACTTCCAAGCAATAGGTACAGTGGAGAGGTTACTTCTAAGATTTTTCAATGGCATCAAGGTCTCACTTGACTTGAACTCACAATATTGAAATGGAATAGAGCCTTCCACTGGTCCTCACCAGCTCAGGAACTTGGCTCTTAGGCAGCGTCTTGCCTTAACCTATATCTTTGTTCTTACTTCTGTTCACCAAAAATTTTCTAACCCCATTTCTTCTCTCGAATTTTTTTTTTTTTTTTTTAAAATCCTTTGGAGGTATAGAATAATTATTTTTCCCCAACTGTCTGGAAATTAGGAAATCTTTTGGTCATGTTGTGAGTTTTTCCTCTTCAGATAACAAAAGCATTCTTTTAAACCATAACAAATTATTTTCTCTTTTATATTAAAAGTCTTTCCAATTTAATTATTAGGTCCTTAACTAACCGAAAAAACTATCAACCTTTGCATGAGGTAATTAATTAATAATTCTACCTGTTTTCAAAAATAAATAAAACTAGTGACTTGGGATGTTATATGTATAAAATTATATATATACAAGCATGTATATCCTCTACTAAGCTCACATAATAATCGATGATCCTTTCATTGTTTTAGGCCGAAGTTTGAAGAAATTTATGTTCTTTCATTTTTTCCGATTATGTTTTCTATTGGCCTTTCATTTTAACCCAAGTTTACATTCACCACTTATTTGGTATCTTCTCGAGGTAAGTGATCAATTAAGATAAAAGTGTATATTTAATTTACATTTTTCCCAAGTGAAGTAATGCTAACATTACTTTACTAACATTTAATGTTTAATTTTTAATGCTTATATTATACTTATTTCCCCTTACTTTTCAATCTTTGTGACATTTGGGTCTTTGTGATATCTAGGTTTTTCCTAGCGATAACATAGGGACCATAATGAGTCTCTCTTGAACATTATTTTAAGATTCACTATTCTGAGATTGTCATAATTTCTCATTATTTTAAGATTCATTATTCTGACATCGTCATAATTTCACAACACTTTCTGCCTTGCAATTTCCTTCCTTTCACCTGCACCACCAAGGGCAGGTAAGCAACACTACTAGTCATGCACCACCAAGGACAGGGATAGTAGATTAGCAAGTTGTTTAAGCAGTAGATTTTGTCAATGAACCAAATTCCCTTGGCATAATTCCATATCCTATAGCATCAGTAGCATAAAGAGATTTGGTAGATAGAATCATGATGATTCTAGAGTTATTCATTGATGTTACGAGAAGAAAGACAAATCAATAAGATTTAGTCGAGAATCATCATCACAAGGCTAGTTAGGAGTAACAACAGCAACCTGAATATCCCTCTATAAAACTCACCTACTTTGAGAGGCTCTGTGAAAATTAAGACATGTCCAATACAGAGACCTCGTTGGTGTTTTTTTTTCATTTTTTTCATTTCTAAGCATCAAATGACAGATTTGTGTTATACTTGCATATATATTTTCTGGTGCACCCTAAAAAACTAAGGCTCTCACCAACAAACATAAATCTGGTAAAAAGAGCAGGTAAAACATTGTGCTCATGCCCTAAAAATAGCAACAATCTGCAGAACAAAACATGCAACAGAAATTTGATGTAAACAGGGGTCTAAATGAAACCCTTGCAAATTGTAGAAACAAGATAACATTAGAAATTTCAAACACAAGTAAAACCTCCATACCCCTCTCAAAATTAAGTACTTGAAATTTTAAAAATGACAACACACACTTATTGGAGCATAGCTAACTCCTATCCTTCACACCCTTCAATTCATGAATTTCTAGTATTTGTTTGAGAAAACCTCGTACTATTAATTAACAAAGTATAAATGACCCACCCTGCTCTTCCCAAACACACGTTATTCAACACCGAACACGCACTAATCTTAGAGACTTCAATGGGAAGCATTCCAAACAAACTCCATAAGGAAAGAAGAAAATAAAATCTTACTTATAGAAGTAATAGTGTTTATAGACCTGCATACATTTCATTGGTATTGGTTAGCCACATTATTAGATTAGAGTGAGACTACCCAAGCCAAATGTTTTCTTCATTTTTTCCATTTAGTTGTTTTCCATGTGTATGCTACTTGTAATAAGTTCCTACCACTCACAATAGAGGGTGATGTGGTAGCAGCATTCACAGTAGAGCCATTAGTACATATGGTTGTTGCATAACTCCACTAAAACCTTTTCCACTTTATTTATTGATTGAACTGGTTCCTTGCAATAATAATCAAGTGGTTACTATTACCTACCACCAGCATAGATCCATCTTAAATATAGATCTAACATGAGCCGAGAGGGATCCAATTTCTTCACATGCAAATTTTTTTATGCCTCGACATTATTTAAATGTTTTGTATAGTTAATTTTTTTTTTTTTTAAATTAAAAAAAAAATAAAATTATTTGGGTCCACATGAGAAAAATTTCAATTTTGATGATGGACGGACACAATTACACATCATATATCATACTGGGTGATAGAATGAGCCTCTTGGCTCAATGAATCAAAATGGAAGGTTATCCCAATTAAAACACTTGAACTAAGGGCACATTCCATACACCATGTGATTTATGGCCCACTCCATAACATTCTTCTAATATCACCATTCTTTTGGATATAAATTCTTCCCCTGCATCATAACAATCAAGTTCGGCAAACCAAAACAAGATCCATCCCAAAACTAAAACAAAAACTAGCAATGGAATAACCATTCTCCTAAAACTTTAGTTTTTACCGTCTACATCCAATTTTTTTTCTATTACTTCCTCACCTGAAAACTAATATAGCTCTTATGCTTTGTAGGGGATAAAAGGGAGAAATGTGAGCTGCAAGGGACAAAAGAGAGAAAAATAAAGCATATGAAGCATTAAAGGCTTAGGATCCTTGAAACATATGGGAAAGGAAGACCCACCAACTCTTATAGATGACAATGTTATTCTTTCCAGGGGTTTCATAAACTCTTCATGAACCAAATCTTCTTTTTAAGCAGAATGACACCCACCCACCAAACAAGGTGGGAGATAAATTCCCCAATGGATTTTCTTGGTCTTGAGCTAGGAAAAAATGCAAAATAAATTCAGGCATACATAAAAATACCCAAATCACACTTTTATCTTTTTATTGCCACTAATAGTACAAGCATCTAGCTCTTCTTTAGCTAATGAAACCAGCCCACCTCATTCACCTATCATGCTTTGTTAAACAGTCAATTGCAAGGCATCCCTACCAGTTTGAAAAGTTGAATCAGAAGTTTCAGAAAGCATTGAATCATTTAAGCCCAAGATAACAAAATGGAATGAATTACTCACCTGAACATAAAAAGAAAACAACCACAATCCATCTACAGTCGATAACAAATCGATTGAGATGCAGATTGAATAACAAAAATCCCTATCATCCCTACTGTTGTTTGTCCTATCACCCATGCCTCCATGATATCAATTGAAATGGATGGGTGTTAAGAAAGGGATCATTGTGATTGGAGAGAGAGAGAGAAGTGAATGGAAGGAAGATAATTGAGTGTCAGAAGGATGGATAACAAGATTCTTAATACATGTAGGTGATTGGTCCACTCCCCTCATGGTAGGTTGTTATGTAACCAGCTCACAAAAAGATAGAAAAGATAGATCAACACATTATAAATAAGCCTCTTTGAGGGGGAAACCTCCTTTACATTACACAAATGAACAATTCTTGGATGATATAAATGACAAGACCTCCTTTCTATATATAGGAGTCTAAGGGGTCATAATATAATCAGCACCGACATAACAATAATAATGTAAGGGCACAATAATAACAATAGTGGGCTTCTATGGGTTACAATAATAACAATATGGGGACTACATGGGCACAACAATATAATAAGGGGGTTGTACTAATAATAATAAGGGGTTACACTAGTATTATAGGGACTTAACTTGCCCTTCTCCTTCAAAAAGTGTTGTCCTCAACACTTGAGTAGTTCTTGATTCTTCTGTATAAAATTCTTGTTAGGTCCCTATACTATTAGTGTAACACCTTATTGTTATTAGTACAACCCCCTTATTATATTTTTTTGCCCATGTAGTCCTCATATTATTATTATTGTGCCCCATAGAAGCCCACTATTGTTATTATTGTGCCCTCACATTATCATTGTTATGTCGACTCTGATTATATTATGACCCCTTAGAATCCTATATATAGAAAAGAGGTCTTGTCATTTGTATCATCCAAGAATTGTTCATTCGTGTAATGTAAAGGAGGTTTACCCCTCGAAGAGGCTGAATTCTAAGGCGTTGATCTTTATTTTCTATCTTTTTGTGAGCTGGTTTCCTAACATTTGGTATCAGAGCTTTGGATTCTAGGGTTTCGCTGCTCCAAACAGGCCATCGTGGAATTTTCACTATAAATTTGTATCTATGAATTTTAGAAGCTAAAAACAAAACCCATTTTAGAAGACATTAGTCTGAACCTCAGCCCCAAATTTCAGATCCTATAGTGCTATATTTTCGGAGATAGAATCTGAGAAAGTTAGAGTTTTTGCAAACCCCCGAATTACATTCCAAACAGGTTAGCCTGGGAAAATCATCATAACTTTCTCTTTGAGCATCAGATTGAATTTTCACAAGAAGTTATAGAAAGAGGATAGACTGTAGTTTTGTGGGTACCATTTTTAGAACCTAAGGTTGAAACAGTGACCCATGGAACGTCATACAAGTTCACTCTACTGAACAAGTCTATAATCAGGTCACCATGGGAGATTTGGCATAACTCTTCCTTGGAGAATCTAATCTTGATTAGAATTGCAGGGTTAGAGAAAGGACTCAAAGGGCTATTAGAAGCTGAAATTTTAGAGCTTAAGATCCGAAACTATAGAGTTACAGTTGTTTCAATATCGAGCTCATAAAATCAAGAAAACGCGTTATGAGGAAGTTTGATGGCAAGGATCTGGTAAATTGGATACTACAAATGGAGCAATATTTTGATCTACATGGTGTACCACTATTACAAAAGGTATGTATTGCATCTAATTAATAGAACTGAATCAATTTTTATGGTATCAATTTTCTGATAAACAAAGCAAGGGATGAATGGAATAATGGCGAAGCAGGGTGGGAACTCATTCAAAATTTGCCAAAGATCCTAGTTCCAACAATATCTCCAAAACTTGATAAGGAAGGAAAAAGCATATTGAAACCTGAAGCATTGATAGAACCAAGAAGTCGACAGCTATGAAATCGATCAATTTCAAAGCATCTCATCAAGTGGAATAACTTACCCGCTGAAGATTCCACATGGGAGGACAAGAATTTTACACAGAAGCATAAAGAATTACTCAAACGTTGAGGATGACACTTTTTGAAGGAGAGGGTCATGTTAGGTCCCTATACTACTAATGTAACCCCTTATTCTTATTAGTACAAACCCCTTATTATATTGTTGTGCCCATGTAGTCCCCATATTGTTATTATTGTGCCCCATAGAAGCCCACTATTGTTATTATTGTGCCCTCAAATTATTATTGTTATGTCGACTCAGATTATATTATGACCCCTTCGACTCCTATATATAAAAAGTAGGTCATGTCATTTGTATCATCCAAGAATTGTTCATTTGTGTAATGTAAAGGACGTTTCCCCCTCAAAGAGGTTGAATTCTAAGGCGTCAATCGTTATTTTCTATCATTTTTGTGAGCTGGTTTCCTAATAATTCTTGTCCTCTCATGTGGAATATTTAGCAGGTAAGTTCTTCCACTTGATGAGGTACTCTGAATTCATTGATTTCATAGTTGTCGAGTTCTTGTTTTTGTCACTGCTCTAGGTTCCAATATGATTTTTCCTTCCTCGTCAAGTTCTGGCAATATTGTTTGAACTAAGACCTTCTGCAACTTTTGAATGAGTGGCCACACTTCTTCGTCCTTCTTCCATTCATCCCTTGCTTCGTTATCCAATCTGGTTGGATAATAGAAATAGCACAAAACAATGCTTCCACATACTCAACCTTTCTTAAGAGTACATTTGCAACAACATTTTGCTTCCCTTTTTTGTAGATGATTTCAAAGTCATAACCCAACATATTTGTGACCCATTTTTTGTGTTCTTCTAAAGATAATTTTTGTTCTAAAAAGTATTTAAGACATTCATGATCCATTTTTATCTTGAAGTGTCTTCCCATTAGGTAAGGTCACCATTTCTTAAGTGCATGTAGTATTTCCAACATTTCCTTCTCATAAATAGCTTGCTTGAGATGTAGTTGTAAAAATACCCAATCGCCTACATCAAAACTTCTTTCACTGCGATGTTGATATGCCTGTTGTTTCATTTGATTCTACACCAAAGTGGTGTTATCCTTTAAAAGTTGGAGAACTTGTTGTTGATGCTCGATGTGATCTTTCACTGCTTGAATCTTTTTCTTCTTGATATGTCCTTCTATATTAAGAGTTTGAGGAGTGGCAATTTCTGCCAATGCATTGCAATATATGGTCGGATTCATTTCTTCTTTCTCGATTTTCTTGAACCTTTTTCTTCTTTATATTTCCTTTTATCTTGAGAGTTTGAGGAGTGGTAATTCTTGTCAATGCTTTACAAGATATGGTCAGATTCATTTCTTCTTTCTCTGTGGTTCGTTCCTGGTGTATATCATATTCTTTTGATGTTTCTTGATTTTTTTCTTCCTCCTCTTCATAATCTATGTAAAATAATTTCTTCTCAACACACTTATGACCTTTAGTGTATTTTCTATCACAATTTCAACAAAACATTTTTTCTCTTTTTTCTTCCAAATGTTGTGGTGTAAACCTTGTAGGTTGTGGAAGGCTAGGAGAAAAAACACTTCCATAATTATAGTCATGAGTGGTGGGATTTGTTGTTTCCATAATTTCTCTTTTATTTTTGCTTACCAACCTGAATGCCTTCTCCAATGAATTAGGTTCCCAAAGACAAACGTCATGTTGAATGTTATCCTTTAAAGTCCCTATGAAGACATCAATCCTTTTATTCTCTGGAATATCGTTTACCCTTATATTCAATTTTTGGAAGTCCTCAATGTGCTCTTCCATTGAACCCTTTTGTTTGAGATTTGTTAATTGGCTAAAGAAGGTGTTAATCTTTGTATCCTCATAATGTGTTATCATTTCTTCCGCGAAAATTGACCAAGTGACAAGTGTTTTACGAGAACAAAGCCCTTTATACCATAAAAATTGATTATGTTCTAAATATAAATAAGTAGTATGTACCTTTTGTAATAGTTTCACCTCATGTAGATCAAAATATTACTCCATCTGTAGTATCCAATTTACCTAATCCTTTTAGGAGCTCGATATTGAAACCACTGTAACTCTGTAATTTCAGATCTTTAAGTTCTGAAATTTTGGCTTGTGATAGTTGTTTGAGTCCTCTTTCTAACCTCACAAGTATGATCACAATTGGATTCCTAATGAAAGAGTTATTCCCAATCGCCTGTGATGACCTAATTATAGACTAGTTCAGTAGAGCGAATTTGTATGACGTGCCCCACGTCACTATTTCGCCCTTAGGTTCTGAAAATTATACCCAACAAACTATAGTCCATCTAATTTCTGTCACCTTTTATGAAATTTGAATCAAATTCTCAGAGAGAGAGTTATGACTATTTTCCCAAGGTTATCTGTTTATAATGTAATTCGGGAACCTACAAAAACCCTAAATATCTTGGACTGTACCTCCAAAAATATAACAAAACAAGATCTAATATTTGGGTCCAAGCTTCACCAAGTTTTCGACTCAAATGGGTGTTAATTTCAGAGTCTGAAACTTTGTAGAAAAACAATTATAGCACAAATACGACGATGACATGTTTGAGATGGAATTTTGGAGCTTGCAAAAACCATAACTTCCTTAGATCATATCTCTGAAAATATAATGATACAAGATCTAAAATTTGTTCCCAAGCTTCAAAGCGATTTCTTCTCAAATGGGTTTGTTTTTTCACTTCTGAAATGTTGCAGAAATAATTTTTAGCAAAAATGCCACGATGACCTATTTGGAGTAGTGAAACCCTAGAATCCAAGCTCTGATACCAAATGTTATGTAACCAGCTCACAAAAAGATAGAAAAGATAGATCAATGCCTTAGAAATAAGCCTCTTCGATGGGGCAACCTCCTTTACATTACACAAATGAACAATTCTTGGATGATACAAATGACAAGGCCCCATTTATATATATAGGAGTCTAAGGGGTCATAATATAATCAGAGCCGACATAACAATAATAATGTAAGGGCACAATAGTAACAATATGGGGACTACATGCGCACAACAATATAATAAGGGGGTTGTACTAATAACAATAAGGGGTTACACTAGTAGTATAGGGACCTAACATAAGTTGAGTGGCGTCCAACTTCCATGCTAGTTTCATACGCGTACCATCACGTGGGGTGCATGCGAGGGTGGCATGCATACCCCACAAGTTTGTTGTGTTTATTTTATCAATTTATATATATTTTAATTATAAAATATAGAAATATTAACACTTGGGCTACATGCATCCTCATAGATGTTCCTATCATTTTCTTTCACATAACCTCTCTATCAATTAAATAATTGCACTGAAGGAAACCATCGAATTGATACGCCACATGCCTAACAATTTTGGATACATAAGAATCCTCTCAAGGTAACTGGTATTTGCATCTAGGAATCAGGTTCAACCTTAATGTGCATCTTGGGCTAACTATTCCCTCTCATGTGGTTTTACAAGTTTTTCATGTCATTTCTCAGATTTCTATCAATTCCCTTTTTTCACTTTTAGCTGAATTTTGCTTCTTGTGGTTTTATAAGGTTTTCATGAGTGTATTGAGGTTAGTCCACATTCTTAAAAAGATTGGATTTTTACTCCATTTCTAAAATTTAAATTGCATCAATAAGCACTTGCAACAAATCTTTATACTTCTTTTGTTCTTTTTTATGTAGACAAGTTAAAGAAGCTTGGGATTCTAGAAATTTCTTATTCTTAATAATGGGAATATTGTTATTAAATACTTTTGAAATGTGTTGTCTACATCAAAAATTTCTCAAGATTTGATAGAGGTTTTAGCTCAACAAGTTGTGTATCTTTGCACTAGCTAGGTAATTTCCACGGGAGCTTCACTCAATGAACCTTTGACATATCACATGCATTCATGGCATACTAAATAATACCCCTAATTTGACTTCATATTGGAAAATACCTCTAAAAATCACATTATTTAACCCCCTACCAATATGAAACCAATAAACCTTCCCAAATTAAACACCCCTACTTTCACTAGGTATTGTAGGTATCCATTTTTTCATTAACATTTTTTATACCCTTTTATATTTTTCATTAACTTTGAGCTCAATTATTTATAATTACCAATATAAAAACCCTTTACTCATATATATCCCCCAATATATTAAGTCACTTTTTCCTCGATATATATCCCCTAATATGGATGCATGTGGTATGGTATTGCTCCCCTAGTGAAGCCCCATGGTAATTTCAAGGATCAACTTACTTAGAATATTTGTATGTTAGCATGCATAGGGTCCTTAGTACAATCTACAACCCATTATGAGGGGATGTGTAAGTTTTCCCTTCCATCCATGCCCCTTTAAAATGAAAATTATGTTTTAAATAGAAAAATAATGTATGTTATAATTTTTAAAAATGAATATTTCAACAAGAGATTTAAAAAAACTATTTGAATATCTATGTTAACTAATTTATGTCACTATCAACTTCATATGCATTTATATATAGAAAAAAATAAGTTTTATGGTGAAAATTTTTATTTGGTTCTATATATACTCTATTTAGCATTCAAAAATACAATTTAAACAATGAAAAATAACACATTGTATTTTACACTCTAAAAATATTTGCACGTGAAGAAATTTGATCCCTCTAGGCTCATGTTAGATCTATATTTAAGATGGATCTATGCTGGTGTTCAATTCACAACTCCTCATTTTGTGCACCTTGGTTACCCTGGCCTTCTGTTCTGCTAATTAGCGTTGGGTTAGTCTATTGTTGTTGTTCGAGTTATGATTTATGGAAATGTATCATATGTTTTTATCAATAAGTTCGAAAGAGGCCGAAAATTTTATTAATTTATACTATTTCTCTTTGTTATACACCTTCACTTCATTTTCTATCTATAAGATAAAAGTACCTCCTATCGATGAAGGGAATGTTTGTTCGTCTTCTTAGCATGTTACCATGCACATATAACCTCTGTAGATTTGATAAGAGAAGCTTTTAATGTGGTTAATATTGGAAACTACACGTTTCTCTAATGCATCGTTGGCCTTGCAATCTTATTCAACTATAATCCTATGTTACCAGAAACGAGAAACGGGAAATGAAACAAGAAACGACAATGGGACGAGAAACAAAGTTTGGAGGTTTCTCATTCAAGAAACAAGGAGAGAGAAAAAAAGAAAAATATGAAAAACATAAAACAAAGAATTCATCATCAACATTCATTGTTTACATAGGTGAAATTGTAAGGATAACATTTAGCCATAGTGGATAAGTAAAGGAAAAGAGTATGATATTTCCTTTCTTATTACATTGAAAATAGATAATAATAAAAAATTAGCTAATCAATGATGCCAAAAAATAGGAAAACATTTATAAGAATAAGAGTTTTGCAGTACTAACAATTACATATATTCTTATCCTATAAGAATATCTCAAAAGCTAGTTCTAACAAATTCTATGAAAAATGAAAATAAAACTAATAATCTATATTTTCAGGCCCATTTTCTAGAATGATTATCTTGTTTGAGCCAATTCCAAAGCCATTGCTTTGGTCAGTAGGTTGTGCAGTGTTATAAAGCATGTCTTCAACATAGTCTTTCAACACCTCAAGTGTAAGCTCATAATCTCCATCATCCTATGAACCACCATAGCGGGTCCTATTTGATAGTCTAGTTTTTGTCGAGATAGCAGGCGTAGGTTTGAGTGTACGAACACTGGATCTTGTGCCTAATTGATTCCTCTTTGTTGAATAGATAAAAGCATATTCACTCCAGTTTCTTTCACATGTAAGTGAACTTATCTCCTAGAAAGTAAAATTGATATTATATAAATATAATCTAATAATGGATATTTGAAAACATGAAGGAAAAAATCCAAAATGGTGACAAAAATATAAAATACATTAAAATTATTAGTTATGAGCATACTTGTGAAAGAAAACGAATAGCCAAAGAATGCAACAATGGAGTTCATTAAGGGAGTTTTGAGGTCTAAAATGGGCATCCTAAGGAAATTATAAAATAATAGTGGAAATATTAAAATAAGATTTTATTACATCATCAAATTTTAGAGGAAAAAAAGAAAATACTATTTTTTCAACTCGTTTGTTGAAATTATATCCCTGTGCATTTACTCAAATTTTGAGTGAAAACACTCATTGGATGCATAATTTGATTCCCCATCCAAAGAGTACCCATGTTGCATACTTTCGATGGACCCTGCTACTCGAAAAATGAGAAATACATGAAAATCATGACTGCAATCACGTTTTTTCATGTATTTCTCATTTTTTGTGTAGTAGGGTCCATTGAAAGTATGCAACATGGGTATTCCTTGGATGAGGAATTAAATTTTGTATCCAACTAGAGCTCTCACTCGAAATTTGAGTAAAACCTTAGGGAGATAAGTTAATACAAGTTGAAAAGTAGTTTTATTATTTTATTATTTACTTTTTTACTCCAAAAATGGTGAATCATCCCCCATGGTTGACATTATCATCTTGAATCCAATTGGTTCTTATAAAGTTCATTTTAGTCGTACATTTTTCTTAGGAGACCCATTTTAAACCTCAAAATTCCTCTAATGTTTGTGCCATATTGCAGCTAGAAATCTATAGGTCCAAGATGTTCCTTGTTATATGCACAATCTTCATCTACAAAGTGATCCTTAGGTCTCAAGTACTTTCCAGCTCAAGTTGTAAAGCAATGCAATCATAACAATCATAACATACATTTATAAAGGTGATCTAATTCTGCATCACCTCCATATCTAAGGATGGTTTCTTATGAAACAATTTAGGTTTGAGTAGGAATGTAATTGAATGAAGAAAGTTATGAAGTATTTTCCACCTTGTAAGACTAAAATCCAACGCCTCATTTCTAGTGTCTAGTTATTCTTATAATACGTGATGAGGTGTCTATGGATAATTCAAGCGGAAAAAATCTAGAAATTTGGTTCATAAAGGGACTGCTCTTCTAGATATACCTATGAGCAGAGTGAATATGGAGACTAGGATATATGTAGTTGTTCTTAGAGAAGGAAACAATAGACAGGCTCTCACAAAGTAAATATTCCAATGTCAAGTTATATGTATAAATCTTAACTTCAAATTTTGAATTGAGAATTTGATCATCAGTTATTCGATATATGATTCATTACGGGTTTGCAAAAAGACTATATATATAGAGAAATTTTCATTTTAAAAAATCATTCAATCAATACCTTTATGAGGATGTTAAGCCTTTGACGACTACTAATTTGTAATAAACTAGTTTGTCCCAAGGCTCGTGAAGCAATGTTCGTAAATCTCCTAAAAACAAATGCCTTTCTAATGTTCTTGTGGGGCAGCTTTTGAACATGAGGTTGATGTTTAAGTTTGAATGTTAATAAAATATTTTAAAAAGAATCATGTGAATCTTTGCATTCAACTTCTAACCAATAAGGAAGGAAACCAAATTTAGATGAGGGTCATTATCTCAAATTTTCTGCATTCTCACATTCTCAATTGCAAAGTAGATTATGTGCATTCTCAATTTTATGATTTGCATCTAATGAACATGATTTTGTTTGATGTGAAGGGAATCCATAATCTATACATGGTCTATCGTGCAAGCTAAAGAATTGGTTGAAGCATTATTTGCATCGCTAATAATTAGTGTTAGTTTGGCATCACTAAGAATGAATGTGATCACCACTAAGGATCGGTTTGTGTTACTTCCTAATCTAAAAAATATGAATAATGTGAATCTGAGTCATTTGAGTATTGGTTAGGCATTCAAGTATTACTTTGCAATGATTTAAGGAGTGATTTCATAGAGTCATAGCTAACAGGGACATTCCCAAAATAAGGAGTGGTTTTATCCTCGATCCTCATTAACATATATAGAGCTTTTGAGTGATTTGTCAAAGAGACCATGAAATAATATAATGGGCCATGACCTAAAAAACCTTAAGGATGAACCATAGGGAGTGGTTCGAAACACGTCCACTTTATAATATAAATGTGATTTTGTCCAAAAATATTTGATATAAATCATGAATCATAAAAACCTACATTCTAATAATAATGTTAATAATATTATTTTTAGTAGAAAAATTATAATTAATATTAATATTTAGTATTAATGTTAATATTAAGATTAATATTACTATGCAAAAGCATAAAACATTAACATATTTAACTAAATGTTTTTTTTGGTTAAATTTAAAACTATTTTTAAATATAATTAAAAATGATAATTTTCTTTATAAAAGAGAAACAATATAAACCAGTAAATTCCACAAAATAATTGTCAATTAAAATATTACTCACTATTCACATAATAATTGTGAATTAAATATTACATAATAAGTAATTTAGGCAAACCATTTTTTTTATTTTTTTTATTTTTATACTTAACATTTATACAACATATTCAAAATATAACTTGAAATGGTTACAATTGAAAGCCAAAATATCACATATTCAATCATTTGGTGAAATACTCTTTACTATTAATTTACTTTGTTTTATTTTTTTGCATCAGCCGTTTATCAAATTGCAAGGCTGCGTTAATTGTAAGAGTGATATTTAAATTTAAACTTCTAAGTTGGAAAAATGTTTGAATTCTTGGGATTTGGTTTTAATAATTAAAATTTATTTTTTTAAATTAATGGTTATAATTAAATTTAATTTTAAAAAAAAATATCAAACCTAGTTTATTGTAAATATTATCATACAGAAAGATTGTGGTAACTTTTTAGAACTCGTGGTAAATTTACACGTGAGCACCTCTGGGCTCAGAATCGTTGCATAGAAACTGGAATGCTTTTTGATATTTTGGTTCCGAATTTCAAACCAAACGAATAAAGCAAAAACTGAACAAATCTAAATCTAAACAAACAGTTGATCTAAACAGCGTCTGGAAGTCAAAGGAAATACAAATCTCATTATCACATTAGACTTTTATAAAATGATTGAGCTAAAGTTCATTTTCATTGGAATTCGTAAAAACAAAAGGTAGAGGCCACCATAATTTCATGAATTTTAGGATTTTCCAAAGGTTGTGTATCTATTCAGATCCCGAAGAAACTAGTGGCGACCATAATCTCAATAAATTATATCAGGAACCATTCACAAACATACATAATGTTACTAAAACAACTCACAAACATACATAATCCTTAAAACAATACTACCCACAACTATACACCAATACAAAAACAAAAGCAGCCATCTGAATAAATAAACCTCAAATCTACAGTTAATCAGTCAGATCAAGCCCATGAGATCAAACCTGCTGACGTAAAATTGTAAAAAATGAGTAGATAATTAAGAAGCCGCCATGTATACGTACCTGTTACTTTCTTTACGTAGAAGGTATCCATGGTGAAGGCACTGTGAGTGAAGGAGGGATGCGCTGTGAAAGGTAATGATGGGGTCAGGAGGTTTAGGGAAGACTCTGAGCGGTAAGCTTTTACCATTCCTCCCAAACCCATAGCCCTCTAACTATACCAGATCCCTACGTTACTCACAAAACATGGCAATGCTATTCTGGCATAATGTTTGAGATTCGCAAGTGTTATATAATGGTGGTTTCTGTGTTCGGCTTTTCTTATTTCATATCTTATAGGAATTTTAATGCGGCTTGACATCGGTTCGGTATAAGACGATACAACATGCCACCATTTTTTTTTTCTCATCACCTAGCAGCGTGTTGTATCGCCTTATACTTAACGGCATGTTATATCGCCTTATACCGACCCATGTCAAGTATCGCCTTATACCTAGCGGCATGTTATATCGGCTTATACCGACCCATGTCAAGCCGCATTTAAATTCCTATAAAATGCAAAATACGAAAAGGCCGTTTGTTCACCATGTGCACCCTTCGAGTTAAGAAGTTGTACCCCGGTTAAGTAACTAGGGTGTTATTCCAGTCACCACTTACCTTGATAGATAGCGATGTTGAAAGTGACTTTTGGCTTGCAGTGGGGTGTGGACAGAGTACCCACCACAACATAAATTATCATATATGTCCTCTCCATTTACTTTATGGGTTGGGCTTGGGTGTAAGAGAGTGCCCACCACAATATGAATAATTTAATTTCTTGTCCATTGGCTAGCTCAGATATTTTATGTTAGGTGGAGATTAATGGTTTCTTAAAAGGCCAATATTTTTTTCCAGATATTTTAGGTTAGGTGGAGATTAAGTTTTTTTCCAAGAGGCCAATATTTGTGTATTTCCACAAAAAAATATGATGATAGGGATGCAAGCAAATGAGAAGGTTGAAATTCAGGTTGGTATTGACAAAATCACAGAAATCCATCTATCATATCTATATTCTAAATATTCTCTTTATTAGATGTGATTAGAGGAGGGTATTAACATATTAGGTGTGATTAGAAGAGGGTATTAACATATTGGGTAGAGATTTATTTTTTTGATGAAGTAGGGAAGAGTATAGGATTTTGTTGGTTTAATGTAAAATAGAATATTATTTCTAGATTTTAATAGGTGATATTTAAAGTATATTAAAATTAGATTAATTAAATTTAAGATTTAAAAAAAAAAAATATGAGTTTAATAAGATATAAGATGGTAACAAATATTTTTTCTTAGTTAAATGTAATTATTATATTAAATTATTAAAATTAATTGGTTTAAATTTGAATTGAATAATTTGAGTTTCATTAGGAGGATTTTTAGTTTATATTAGTTTTACAATCAACTTAAATTAGAAGGTTTAGTATTATTCCATATTTCCATAGATATTAAATAATTCACCACAACAAATCTTTAAATGTTACTACATATATTATGAACTTATTTTTTGATGTGTAATGATCGCTTATAATTAAGATGTTATATTAGAAGCACATTGGTTAAAACATTGAAATGAACTAAGAAAATAAGGAAAACTACAGTAACTAAAAGAGCACATCGTTAACATATTGAACCATGATGTACCCTTGAGAATCTTCATTTAGGAAAACTCCAATAAGAAATGAGCATTGTGCATTGCTCCTTCATTCCTCTAATTTGCATTGCAAATTAGAGAAAAAAATAATCATTAACTTTGTAGTAGATGGACACTATTACTTAAATACACCACAACATGATCATCTTCTATGATCCATTAATGAGGGATTTATGGGGCACTCACATCATCAACATGAATCTTTTGCATATTCAACTTATAGTTTCCATTCTTTATCTTATGCAAAGAACACTATCTTTGGAATGCTAGAAGGCCTCTATTCTTGGGGTACCTTTCACATAACAACCAACTAACAAGGAAAATAATAATCAATATTTTAATTTGGTATCTCTATTGTGTATCATTTGGTAGGGAAAAAGAGTGATTTTATTTTTAAATGGTTTGATCATAAACCTAACTTCTGTTAGGATTCAAAACATTATGAGAGAAATAAATATAATAGTCAAGCAACAAGACACAAACCATATACACCATGATTTACCCTAGAAAACCTCATTTGAGGAAAAGCAAGTTAAGAATAGATCTATTATTAACCTTGGCTAAATCACAACCAAGTCGACCAACATCTTAGCCTAGGCCAAGTGAGAATTGAGGGCCCTACTCTAGCACAATATAATGGAGAATACTTCAGCCTTTTAGCATATTAACTACATGTAATACCACAGGCTCAATACCATGAGTCACCAATACCAGGCGTGCAAAACCACAATTGTTGACACAAACTTGACTCCATCACCGGGTCAAATTTCCCAAAACCACAATTGTTGACACAACCTTGCCTCCATTACGAGGTCAAATTTCCCAAAACCACAATTGTTAACCACAGTTGTTGACACAACCTTAACTCCATCACCGAATCAAGTTTATCTAATAACTTATTTGTTGATTGTGTTATGATGAAGGCTCAATTAAAGGATTCAAGAATAATGTTTTAATTTCGTAGATATGTTTGCAAATTATAGTTGTCTCAACTCTTAGTCCAGGATCTCCTCCACTTGGCATATTTTTTATGGACACTCCTCTCAAGAAGGCTTGTTGGCTGTTGAAAATAGCAATAAGAAATGCTAAAAATAGCATTGCTATAGATAGAATTTTGGGATACATTCCAACTTTAATTAGTCCCTAAATTAAAATTGAGAATTCAAATTCAAATTTGATCTCAGCAATTGTTTGTAAAATAATTAATTAATTCATCTTGAGTTAATTAGTTGGAGAAAATCAAGCATGAAGTCTATGTGAAGACATACAACGGTTATCCCTTTGATTGAGGAAGTTATCCCTTAATTAAGGAGATCAGGATGAGTTGTACTTTGAGTTGTAATTAGTTAGCTCAGTTAAAGTTAAGTCCGGTTAGATTAGTTCCAATAGTTTGTGGAACTGATTGTGAGTTCGATTAGTCAATGCATGCATGCATGCAACTAGTGTACTTTAGATAACTGAATATTCTCTCATAAATACCTCATGCATGTCACTTTAGACAGAGACCCAGTGGAGATCAAAGGATGGGACAATGTACTATCAGTTGCAGCAATATTCCCATGAGGATATCTCTTGCATGCAGAAGGAATTCATTCCTTGAGGATTGCACAATTGTTTCAGAGGTTAGTGAGTAGTGTGTGAGGTAATTATACACAGGTGGCAGCTTGAGGACCCAGGGGAAACTGCACAAGGAAATAGGAGGCTTGAAGGACTGAAGGAAGGCATATGTGTTGTCTATTCTGTCTATGAGTAGTAGTGAGGGATTGTACTAAGAGCTGGATAGCTTGTGAGCTAAAGCTTTGTGTAATCCTGTGATATTTCCACTTGTATGATAATACAGATAGCGGGATTTTTAGCTGAGGTTTTCCCCAAAGTATTCATTTTTGTTTCATGTGTGATTGATTTCTTCTTCATCTGTTATATGTGTTCTATTTGCTCTTGCTCAAGATCGATTAAGCTTCTGCAAGTTTGTTGTAGAAGTAGATCAAGTATTATGCATTAGTTACATTGCATTATCAGGTGATCTACAGTGAGAATTTCTACATTTGCAACCCACTTAGAAATGCATGCAATCCCTGAGGGGGTGTTATGTGTGCAAGATGGTGGGCCCAAACAATAGTGCATGTATGTCTTATTTTGAACTTGTTGAAAACTTTTTGTCTTCAACCCCTCTCAAGAAAAGTTCATTTTTGGATATAGTGTGGTCTTCCTAGTGACAGAATAGTCTAAAATTACTACCTCATTATATATGTGTGTGTGTGTGTGTGTGTGTTTGTTTTCTAAATTTAGCAACAGTGAGGCTACATCATGGTTGATTAGGGGCTCAATATTTAGCTTAAAAAACAAATTTCTTAGAATGGCTCAAAACTTGAACTATTGCATCTGTCTCGGAAAAAAAGATCCTAAAGCAACTCGTTTCGTCGAAAACCGAGTTCATATGAGAAATTTATTGTGTTCTGATCACTATAATAAACATACGAAATTTGCAAAAAAAATGCCTAGTCACTGCACAGTCAGCGGTCTGTGTTGCTGACGTGGCAGGTGACTGGGCATGGCAAAAGTTGGTCAATGACAAATTTTAGATGGACAAGTGTCATTGTTTGATTGGCTTTTACAGGTGATGAGTTGGCACATTTCTATTGGTTTATTTTGGGCCAATGGAAGAATGCCACGTGGCAAGCTCAGAAACTGCCATGTGGCACCTCCCAAAGCGTTGACAATCGATACAATGGAGAAAAATATTTTGTTGGAGATTGGGGTCGAACCCACGAGCTACGGTCTACCGTCGTCATACCTTAACCGTCTATGTTACCACCGTGGTTCTTACCATGAAAGATCTCTGCATATATTTAAAATCAAGTGGTGTGGAGTTGGGCGGTTAGGGGAGGGCCAACCCTCCCCCATGTGAACGCAATGTTTCAAACCGTAAATGGTTACAGGTTATGTTATCTAGTGGTTATCCACTAACCACAGCAACGGTCACATGTGAACACAAATATACAAACGCAAAAATTATGTTTATCTAACAAACAATACACCACTCTGCCACGGTTGACAGTCTCTGCATGCAAATGCTATCACCACAAAATCAAACAATCAGCAGTCTGACGTATCCGGCTCCAACAGTTAATGCGACATTAACATTGCATGTGAATAACCCATTAAACCGTTGGACATAATGGTTTTAGTTTGCGCTAATCTGAGGTTAAAAAATTAATTAAGTGTAGTACAACCTCAATTAACTCCAAGTTTAATCTAGTAGAGGTTTTGGTGGTGCCCCCAAATTCGGGCCTACCTCCAAATTTAGCACACTAACTAGAGTCATTCCAGATTTAACAAAGATTTTCTAGGAAAAGACTGTCTGAGTAATAGGGAAGTCAATTTTCAACCAAATTGAGCTCAAAAAGAGGTTTTCTTGTCTAATTTGGACGTTCTGAACACATTCGTGCAAGGTATCAGTTGCTAGAGAGCTTTATAAAAAAATCATTTTGCCACATTGAGCTAATATAGAGGCCCAAGCCATGGAAGCTGGACCAAGGAGATGTAGCCCAGGAGGGGTGAACTCCTTCATCAAAACATTGTGTTAAAGTGTCTCTTTGATGGTTTGTTGTACTTTGAATGTCTTTTGTTCAGTATTTGTTTTGAAGTTATTTTCTCATGAATGTCATTTTAAACTTAAGAAAATTTAACTGGTTGCATACACAAACATCTAATGAAACCTCAGCACAAGAAGCAATAAGAAAGCATATGTTTTATAAATTTGTTATTTTTATTAGCACAACAAAACTAATCATACAAAAACAGATCAATGGTCATGTCCAAAAACAATACCCAAATACGGATGGAATTGAACTAGTGACTTAACATCTAAGAGTGCCTTAACAATGCATCCAATCAACATCTATCCAAGACCTCATGGACTGATATGAAATATATCTATCTATCTATCCATCTATATGTATCTAAATATATATATATATAGAGAGAGAGAGAGAGAGAGAGGAGAGAAGAGGAGAGAGAGAAAGAGAGAAATTCATTACCATGTTAAATTAAAATAGTATAATTCATATTAATAATCATAAAATTTTTAACTTTATAGTTTATATTTATTAATAAACATAAAAAAGCTCTATATTTAGATCACTTCTGCAGAGTGAGTGAGTGAGTGAGTGATATATATATATATATATATAACATGTCAAAGAAATATTTCAAACACATATGTGTAATAATATGTATTATGATGGATATGAATTAGGAATAGTGCGTGCTCTGCTAGGTCTTCATTGACTGCGCTTCTTGTTTCGGACCTCGGCCCTTGGCATGGCTCCTCTGGAGGCTCCACCGGAGGAGGCCGCTCTTTAGCAAACCTTTTCAGCATTGGTTAGATCATTACCTCCACAAAGACCTCGACATACAGTCTCCAAATTCGTGAAAAAACTTGATGGTTTGCTGGAAGTAAACTTACCTCCAACCTTGCTTCGCATGGCTACCCTTGCACTAGCAGAACAAGGAATTATTGGGAAATTTACTGGACTCTGGCCATCGCCTAAAACAATGCAAATATGGGTGGAAATGAACTGGTCTGATAAAACTCAAGGTAAAATCTCCATTATATTTTGTGGCAAAGGGTATTTCACCTTTCATTTTGAAACAAAAGAAGATAAAGACTTAATCTTCCGGAATGGGACTTATTTCATGGACTCAAGAGGATTATATCTCAACAAGTAGACTCAGGATTTCAATCCCGAGTTGGACATACCAAGCGTTGTTTCTGTTTGGGTCTGACTACCTCACCTTCCTCTTCACCGCTGGGGAGATGAATCAATTCGAGCTATTGGAAATGTTGTAGGAAAATACATCGATCAAAGTGAACCTAAGGACAACATGCAGGCCTGTGCTCGTATTTGTGTAGAAGTTGATATGGGTAAAGGATTGCCAAAAGCCATCAAACTCAAGGTAAACGATTGAACCCACATTCAACAATTATATTACGAGCAAATCCCATTCAAGTGTAAGGTATGTCATGAATATGGCCATTTTGCTAATCGTTGTACTAAACTAATAGATGTAGAAAACACTCTGCAAGAAGATTAATGGGAAACAGTGAAGAAAAAGAAAGCTACCCCTAACCCCAAGCCAACCCCTAAAGCTGGACCTTCTTCTCGTTCACCTCCCATCCCTCCATCCTCCTCATCCCTCCCTAATTCTCTAATCCCTGATCGCCATCCTAATCCTCAACCCTCTTCTCCTTCCTCCAACCCTTTCCATATCCTCTCCCCTCTTGAAGATATCCCTTCCCCAGTGGTCCAATCTGATCCTTAGATTCCCCTCTCCCTTTGATTATCTCCTTCTCCCTCCCACCAGACCCACCCCCATCCAGAATTACTAGAAGTAACTCAAAGGAGCATGGTGCAACTCTCGACAATCAAAAGAAAATTGGACCAGGAAGGAAATCAGCTAAACAACACAGAGATGAAAATGCCCAGAAGGATATAGAAATGGGCATCTAGAACCCCATAGAGTCCTACATCTTAGGACAAATAGACAAAGATTCAGTAAACAAGGAGCAAGGAGGGTGAGCATCTCTTCGCAATCCTCATTTGAAATGATGAAAGTCCTCTCATGGAACAACAGGGGACTAGGGCCACCCTCCAAATCAAATGCCTTAAAAGACCTAATCAATCAAGAGAAACCAGAAGTTGCATTAGTACAAGAAACAAAGCAGGGACAGCTAGAAATGAGCAAAATCATAGCACAACATAAGCTGTATAAAGGATGTGTTTGCAAATTAAGAGCAGCATTTGGGGGAATTGCAACACTCTGGAACCAAAGTAATTGGAGAAACACAGAAGAAACAATAAATCAGCACTGGATAAAGATTGTAACCAACAGATAGTTATTTACAATGTCTACGCACCAAACCATTATAGAGATAAGGAGCAATGCTGGGACTCCCTCAATAAAAATATAGCTGAAGAAGACAATAGCAACATTATTCTGGGGGAAGATTTAAATCTCATTTTGCACTCCAATGAGAAATGAGGAGGTTGTTTCTCCCCAGATCCATATAGAAATAAGTTGGAGGCTATAATGCAGGATGGTGATCTTGTTGATGTAGTTCCAAAAAACCGCAAGTTCACCTGGAATAATCATAGGTTGGGGAAAAACAACATTATGGAAAGACTGGACAAAATTTTGGTGAATGTAACCCTCCTATCTAACTACTCCGTTGTTTATGCCTCCATCCTCCCTTTCACAGCCTCAGATCACTACCCTACCTCATTGACCCTTGAATCCCACTGTCCTTTGGGGCCTCTCCCCTTTAAATACAACCCATTGTGGAATGAAAACATAGCAGCCAAAGATCTTATTCAACATACCTGGCGACATCACATTGAAGGATCTCTAGGTTATATTTGGGAAAGCAAACTTAAAAGAGTAAAACGTGCTCTAAAGGACTGGGCAAAAACCCACTACAAAGAGCCAGAAAAGGAGAAAAGAGAGACAAAATCCAAGTTAGAGGAAGTCCATAGCACAATTGAAAATTGAGGATACCAGCAGACAGATAAAAATCATGAAGACAACCTTTATAGCCAGCTTTATCGCATTAGAAGAGAAGAAGAGCAGAAATGGAGAATCAAATCTAGGCAACTATGGTTGAAGGACAGGGATAGAAACACGACCTTTTTCCATAAGCAAACCATTGTCCAAAAAATTAGAAACAACATTACCTCTATCATAGATAGTGAAGGAAATCAGCAAATCAGCCAAGGTGCTATCAAACAAGCAGCTTCGGATCATTACAGAGAAATTCTAACTGAAAATGGAGAAGAAGATAACTACGCAGACCTTTTGCAATATCTGCCAAATAAGATCACTGCTGAAATAAATGAAAGTCTCAACAAAGAGATAGAGGAAGAAGAAATAAGCGAAGCAATCTGGGCCCTCCAGCTAGACAAACCTCCTAGGCCGGATGGCTTTCCAATTTGCTTCTATAGAGCTCATTGAGAAACTATTAAAAAATACCTCATCAAAATGATGAAATGGATTCAACGCAAAAAGAAAATGGGAGGCTACACCAACTCCACCCACCTAGCCCTCATCCCCAAGGAGACTCGACCCACCAACTTCTCCCATTTCCATCCCATATCACTTTGCAACTCCTCATACAAAATCTTTACTAAAGTTTTAGCAGCTCGCCTCAAGCCTCTGCTTCCTTCGATTATCTCTGAAATCCAAGGTCGGTTTATGGCAAATAGGCAAATATCAAACTCCATTCTCCTTGTTCAAGAAGCAATCCACCCCAACCATACCAAGAACGAAAAGGGATTCATCCTGAAATTGGATTTGGCAAATGCTTTTGATAGGGTCAGACACTCCTTTCTTATTGTTGTTCTCCAAAAAATGGGTTTTGCTGCTCCTTTTCTTGATCTCATTAAAGCTTGTATCATGGAACCTTGGATTTCCCCCCTTGTTAATGGTAGGCTTGGTCCTCCTTTTCAATCTTCGAGAGGACTAAGGCAAGGTTGCCCTCTATCCCCTTACCTGTTTATCTTGATGGTTGAATCCTTCAGTAGTGCTCTTGACCACAAGAGGCAAGCTGGCCTCATCACCGGTATAAAGTACGAAGATGGAGTCAAAAACATTAACCACTCCCAATTTGCTGATGACACCTTGTTAATAGGAGGAGCTTCTATAACTATTGCACGAAGATTCAAAGCTCTTCTGGACAAATATATGAAATATTCAAGAGGCATGATCAATCATCTAAAAATCTGCATATATGGTTGGCATGCCTCTACCCAAACGCTTTATAATATAGCCAACATTTTTGGGGTACCTTGTAAGATAAATTGGGACCATTTCAACTATCTGGGAATGCCAGTGAGCATAGGACCCATAAGAGCTGAAATTTGGGATACAACTCTAGATAAACTAAAGAGAAAAGTACAGTAGTGGGGATCCACTTGGCTTAATCCGGCAGGTCGATTGGTCCTTCTCAAATCTGGTCTCTTCTCTTCCGCTTTACCAGTTCACTCTTATGCAGGCTCCAACCACTTTCCATAACAAAATGGAAAGTATCCTTCGGCATTTCCTCTGGAAAGGGGGAAAAATGAAAAGAAGAAGTTTAATCTGGTAGCACAATAAACTCATAATGCCCATAACATGTTCTAAATGTTGTTTTACAAATATCTTCATCTTTTATCCTAATCTGATGGTACCCTGATCACAGATCAATTTTAGAAAATATGATGGCTCCTTTAACTTGATCAAATAGATCATCAATTCTTGGTAAAGAGTACTTATTCTTGACAGTTAACCTATTAAGTTGTCGATAATCAATGCATAATCGTAATGTACCATCTTTTTTCCTTACAAACAACACAGGTGGCCCCCAAGGTGACACACTTGGGCGAATGTAGCCCTTATCCAACAGCTCTTGCAGTTGCAATTTAAGTGCAGTTAACTTGGGTACACTCATTCGGTAAGGGGATTTTAATACTGGGGCAGTCCTGGTATTAATTCTATAGTGAAATAAATATCCCTTTTGGGTGGTAAACCTGGTATCTCTTCAGGAAACACATCTACAAATTCTTGGATACCAAGTATATCCCCTAGAGTAGATGTTTTTTCCTTGGAGTTTTTGTAACCTCTTTGGATAGCATACACTTGATAGCCCTTTCGAATACATTTACTTAATTGATTGCAGTAATTGATCGTAGCTTAACAACTCTTCTAATTCCCTAAATTTCTTGTCTAACACCCTCCTCAAAGAGATAACTAATCTTTTTTTCTTTGCAATTAACCACTGACCAATGTTTTTCTAACCAATCCATTCTGATGAGTACATCATATGATCCTAAAGGTAACATGTTTAAATTGACCCTTACTGGTTGTCCAGCGATTTCTAATGGGCAATTTTCTACCTTAGTTATTACCCTACACTCACTTGGCCCCAATGGCTAGCTACACTAACAAGGGAGTTTTAAATTTGGCAAAGTTCAAATGAAATAAGTCAACTATTTTTGGGCTAATGTAACTCAAACTTGCCCTTGGTTCAATCAAAATGGATACATGATGATTAACAATTTTACCCTCAAATTCCACCATGGAAGGTTGATATTCGCCTTGATTGTCCTCTAAAGCTGCATTTATCTGGTGAATGCTTCTAGCCAAATCTCCAACCGTGGAGGCCTCCTAAACATTTCCTACTTGCCATACTCTAGTACAGTGCGGGTGGTTTTTGTAATAATGGGTACAAAAACTACCCCGATGACCCCAACATTGAAATAGTATCTTTTGTTGTTGGTTTCCCTCTTGTTTGTTGGATGCTTCAGTGATTCGACTCTCACCAGGTGGTCTCGACTTCATTTTATTTTTCCCCGAGACTCCATTCTGTTGTTTTCTAAACATATTCCTAGAACTAATTTTTTACTCTTAAAATTAGATGCATTTTTCTGTCCTTTGTTAGCTAACCAACCCTTGCTACCTTCTCCTTTCTGCTTCATTTGTTAATAGCATATTCTAGCCTTCCGTATAGCTCCATCCATGGTTTTTGGACTGTCAAACTCTATTCTTTCTTTCATAAAAGCTATAAAACTACTGACAAAGTGTGGCACCTTAGCTTTTTCCTCTCATACATAAGGTATATATCTTAGTAATGACGTGAATTTAGTCACGAAATCATCCATGGTTTGTTGTCCCAACCTCAGGTCATGGAATTATTTTTCCTTTTCATCATAAAATTGTTTAGTTAGATATCTATCTTTGAAATTTTTTTGGAACTGCTCCCACAAAACTTCTTGTTTGTCTACTCCCCATACCATTTTTACTTCCTCCCACCATAAAGTAGCTTTTCCCTGTAATTGGAAAATTTCCAATCTAGCCTTTAAATTGTCTTCATATTCATAAATCTAAAAGTACTTGTTCATGTTTATTAGTTAGGCCTCCGCAGATTCCTCCTTTTCCCAGTCAAACGTAGGTGGTTTAATCTTTTTAAATTCTCCTTGTAGCTTAGTTTTTTGTCTTTTATTCCCCTTACCACCTGTGATGTTTTCTGATCCTTCCTCCTTATCCATTTGGCTCCTCTACAACAAAAATGTTATGTTATTTTTCATAGTCCATTCAGGCCTTAGTGTGGAAACCTGTGGCTCTGATACCACTTGTAACATGTCACAATAAAAAAAAAAATGTTTTTACAATGTCGAAATTACCAAGAGGGTAAGGTTTATATACAAATTTCCTATTAACGACATCCTTAAACATTAAATATTGATCATCAAAATCATTTCCTGTGGCTATTCATTAACACCTTAATAAATATTTATGATTATTGCAGCAGATATGTTTCACCTTATCATATTAATTTAACATTAATACATTAATAAATCTACATGAATATTACAGCGGATATGTTCACCTTATCACATTATTAATTTAATATAGTATGGAGGTTTACAAGTATGGTTTGTGATGTACCGCTCCTCCTCGATACCTTTATTTAATAACTTACCTAGTTGTACACAATGTTCAGATTGCTTGAAAGTGTGCCACCATTGTCTCGTACGCAATGTTTATCCTCCAGTTGTCTTCATGCTTGGGCAATATTTCTTGGAGCCTATGCTAAGATGGATGTCTAACATTGATATATCAAGTTCGCATCACATGGTTCCAGTTTCATTTGAATCTATTAGGGTAAGCGATACCTACCCCCTCCATCAGCATTTCTCTCATTTCCTCCATCACCTTGCCAAGGTAAGCTCTGCAACCTCCGGTAATCTGGTTTGGTTTCTGTTTGTTCCTCAGGAACCCTCATGCTGTGTGGTTTGTTGTTGTTCATAGTTCACATGTCTAGCATGGGTTTTATTCTCCCAACAAGAATTGGTCATCGCCATTGTGTCTTCCATGGTTGCTTCAAGCCTGCCAGATAAAAAGAAAACATACTACATTGCTTGTCTTTGTCATTTTAGATTCCTCATTTCACTGCTTAATAAACTAGTTCTTTCGCTTTGTATGCAAGGGTAACTCCATTAGCACGACTCACACTGGGGTCTGGAGGAGTCGGAACTTCCACCACTCAGTTGGCTTTGTTCCAGGTTATAATTGTGTTTCTTCTTCGAGGAATGGTTTGTCTATGGTTTTATTTCCACTAACAGAAGATTGTATTACATGGGTTGAGACACAAGGGTTGTCTTCATTTGTCAAATGTTCTGCGTAAGTTAGGGGTTTGTCGCCGATTTGGGCCTAATGACTATTCCATGGATTTTTAATTACTTTGGTTATCTATTAGAATCTTTCTTGTTAAAGTTTATTGGTATGTACAATGTAATGGTGTCCAGACTGTGTTTGAAGATCGACCTTGCACTGTTTTCTTCCATGCTATGGAATTTTGCCTTGCATGAAGCTATTTTTTGTATTTTATCTCCACAAGTTAATGGAGTTCTATCATAAATGAAAATTATTCTTCTTTTACTGGTTAAACATTTGCATCGACAATTAAGGACTTTTTACCTATTTCTTATGTTTAATTTAATGAAGTTTTCCTAAACTGGGTATCGAAATTTTCCAGGGTTTTTGTATTAAATGTCCTTCTTTCTATTTCTATAATTAGAAGGGACTGGATATCGAAATTTCTCCTTCTTTCTGGCTTATGATATGCTTGAAGGTTATGGGATTGTTCCTAACAACAAGCCACTTCTCAACATTGGGACTAACCCACTCCATAGATAGTAGTTTTCTCGACTCATTAATGCAGTTCCCACTAGCTTAGTTGCTACTCTCATTTACTTAAATGAATGACTTATCTTATTCCTCTGTACATAGTAATTCACTTAATGATTACACAATCACGATTTAACTCTAATAATTTATCATGGATTGCATAAAGGTTCATGATAACTTCTTCTTGATGCACAAAATTGTAACATTACTTCCTTTATTTATTTCTTTAAATTCTACTCTAGTAACAAATACTCCAGGCTTCTCGTTTCTACTCATTCCATTTATTTCAAGAAGTGCCCTATTTTTATGATGTAATAAAGAATAATATTCCTTAGTGAATATAATTCAAGTGTTTGGGGTGAAGGACTATTTATGTTTTATTCTTTCAGTCATAATTATTAGTAGGATTTCCAATAGTTTAGTTTCGTATTGGAATTGTATTACAATAGTCCATTGTCTATAGTTTCTTTTCATATTACTACTTTGAAATAAAAGAAATATTGTGCATGAACTTTGTCATAAAGAAATACTACATTTCAATTCTAGAATAAAAGAAGTATTGTACTCGAATTCTAAAATAAAAGAAATACTTGCTAATATCTTACCTTTCCTCTATCGCAATTATTAACCCAAACAAATTAGTGACACACAACACTATATTTAGAAATTATTATTGTAAAATCTAATAGTTCTAACAGTTCCAATACTTATTTGCATTTTGTAGATCTGCTGGGGAAAAACTCTTCAAAGGTGACCACTCCTCCCTTCCAATGAGAATGGTCTTCACAACAAGTTCTCCACCTGAGCTCTCCCAACTTCCAAGTAGTAGGTACAGTGGAGAGGTTGCTTCTAAGATTTTTCAATGGCATCAAGGTCTCACTTGACACAACTTGAACTCACAATATTGAAATGGAATAGATCCTTCCATTGGTCCTCACCAGCTCAGGAACTTGGCTCTTAGGTAGCGTCTTGCCTCAACCTACTATCTTTGTTCTTACTTATGTTCACCAGAAATTTTCTAACCCCCTTTCTTCTCCCGAATTTTCTCTTTTTTTTTAAATCCTTTGGAGGTAAAGGATAATTGTTTTTCCCCAACTTTCTGGAAATTAGGAAATCTTTTGGTCATGTCGTGAGTTTTTCCTCTTCATATAACAAAAGCATTCTTTTAAACCATAGCAAATTATTTCTCTTTTATATTAGAAGTCTTTCCAATTTAATTTAGGTCCTTAACTAACTGAAAAAACTATCAACCTCTGCATGAGATAATTAATTAATAATTCTAACTGTTTTAAAAAATAAATAAAACTAAAGTAACTTGGGATGTTATATGTATAAAATTATATATATACAAGCATGTATATCCTCTACCAAGTTAAAAAAATGAACCAAATATATTTTAATGTTAATAATTTAATTGAATAAAATACAATGTATTAAATTATAAATATACAAACATGTATATCCTCCACCAACTTAAAAAATGCACATAATAGATGGTTGAAGCGGCTTAATGTAAAAATATAATAATACTCATCATGTGACCTTGATGAGGTTAAACCTTTTGTTGTTAAGCTCACATAATAATCGATGATCCTTTCATTGTTTTAGGCCGAAGTTTGAAGAAATTTATGTTCTTTCATTTTTTCCGATTATGTTTTCTATTGGCCTTTCATTTTAACCAAAGTTTACATTCACCACTTATTTGGTACCTTCTCGAGGTAAGAGATCCATTAAGATAAAAGTGTATATTTAATTTACATTTTTCCCAAGTGAAGTAATGCTAACATTACTTCACTAACATTTAATTTTTAATTTTTAATGTCTATATTATACTTATTTCCCCTTACCTTTCAATATTTGTGACATCTGGGTCTTTGTGATATCTAGGTTTTTCTTAGCGAGAACATAGGGACCATAATGAGTCTCTCCTAAACATTATTTTAAGATTCACTATTCTGACATTGTCATAATTTCTTATTATTTTAAGATTCATCATTCTGACATCGTCATAATTTCACAACACTTTCTGCTTTGCAATTTCCTTCCTTTCACCTACACCACCAAGGGCAGGTAAGCAACACTACTAGTCATGCACCACCAAGGGCAGGGCTAGTAGCTTAGAAAATTGTTTAAGTAGTAGATTTTGTCAATGAATCAAATTCCCTTGGAATAATTCCATATCCTATAGCATCAGTAGCATAAAGAGATTCGGTAGATAGAATCGTGATGATTCTAGAGTTATTCATTGATGTTACGAGAAGAAAGAAAAATGAATAAGATTTAGTCTAGAATCATCATCAGAAGGTTAGTTAGGAGTAACAACAGCAACCTAAATATCCCTATATAAAACTCGCCTACTTTGAGAGGCTCTGTGAAAATTAAGACATGTCCAATACAGAGACCTTGTTGGTGTTTTTTTTTTCATTTTTTTCATTTCTAAGCATCAAATGAAAGATTTATGTTGTACTTGCATATATATTTTCTGGTGCACCTTGAAAATCCAAGGCTCTCACCAACAAACAAAAATCTGGTAAAAAGAGCAGGTAAAACATTACGCTCATGCCCTAAAAATAGCAACAATCTGCAGAACAAAACATGCAACAGAAATTTGATGTAAACAGGGGTCTAAATGAAACCCTTGCAAATCGTAGAAACAAGATAACATTAGAAATTTCAAACACAAGTAAAACCTCCATACCCCTCTCAAAATTAAGTACTTGAAATTTTAAAAATGACAACACACACTTATTGGAGCATAGCCAACTCCTATCCTTCACACCCTTCAGTTCATGAATTTCTAGTATTTGTTTGAGAAAACCCCATACTATTAATTAACAAAGTAGAAATGACCCACCCTGCTCTTCCTAAACACACGTTATTCAACACCGAACACGCACTAATCTTAGAGACTTCAATGGGAAGCATTCCAAACAAACTCCATAAGGAAAGAAGAAAATAAAACCTTTCTTATAGAAATAATAGTGTTTATAGACCTGCATACATTTCATTGGTATTGGTCAGGCACATTATTAGATTAGAGTGAGACTACCCAAGCCAAATGTTTTCTTCATTTTTTCCATTTAGCTGTTTTCCATGTGTATGCTACTTGTAATAAGTTCCTACCACTCACAATAGAGGGTGATGTGGTAGCAGCATTCACAGTAGAGCCATTAATACATATGGTTGTTGCATAACTCCACTAAAACCTTTTCCACTTTATTTATTGATTGAATTGGTTTCTTGCAATAATAATCAAGTGGTTACTATTACCTACCACCAGCATAGATCCATCTTAAATACAGATCTAACATGAGCCGAGAGGGATCTAATTTCTTCACGTGCAATTTTTTTTATGCCTCAACATTATTTAAATGTTTTGTATAGTTATTTATTTATTTTTATTTCAAAATTTTTTAAATTATTTATTTGGGTCCACATGAGAAAATTTTCAATTTTGATGATGGACGTACAGGGTTACACATCATACATCATACTGGGTGGTAGAATGAGCCTCTTGGCTCAATGAATCAAAATGGAAGGTTTACCCAGTTAAAACACTTGAACTAAGGGCCCATTCCATACACCATGTGATTTATGGCCCACTCCATAACATTCTTCTAATATCACCATTCTTTTGGGTAGAAATTCTTCCCCTGCATCGTAACAATTAAGGTTGGTAAACCAAAACAAGATCCATCCCAAAACCAAAACAAAAACTGGCAATGGAATAACCATTCTCCTAAAACTTTAGTTGTTACCATCTACATCCAATTTTTTTCTATTACTTCCTCACCTGAAAACTAATAGATAACTCTTATGCTTTGCGGGGGATAAAAGGGAGAAACGTGAGCTGCAAGGGACAAAAGAGAGAAAAATAAAGCGTATGAAGCATTAAAGGCTTAGGATCCTTGAAACATATGGGAAACGAAGACCCGCCAACTCTTGTAGATGACAATGTTATTCTTTCCAGGGGTTTCATAAACTCTTCATGAACCAAATCTTCTTTTTAAGCAGAATGACACCCACCCACCAAACAAGGTGGGAGATAGATTCCCCAATGGATTTTCTTGGTCTTGAGCTAGGCAAAAATGCAAAATAAATTCAGGCATACATAAAAATACCGAAATCACACTTTTATCTTTTCATTGCCACTAATAATACAAGCATCTAGCTCTTCCCTAGCTAACGAAACCATCCCACCTCATTCACCTGTCATGCTTCGTTAAACAGTGAATCGCAAGGCATCCCTACCAGTTTGAAAAGTTGAATCAGAAGTTTCAGAAAGCATTGAATCATTTAAGCCCAAGACAACAAAATGGCATGAATTACTCACCCGAACATAAAAAGAAAACAACCACAATCCATCTACAGTGGATAACAAATCGATTGAGATGTAGATTGAACAACAAAAATCCCTATCATCCCTTCTTTTGTTTGTCCTATCACCCATGCCTCCATGAGATCAATTGAAATGGATGGGTGTTAAGAAAGGGATCATTGTGATTGGAGAGAGAGAGAGAAGTGAATGGAAGGAAGATAATTGAGTGTCAGAAGGATGGATAACAAGATTCTTAATACATGTAGGTGATTGGTCCACTCCCCTCATGGTAGGTTGTTATGTAACCAGCTCACAAAAAGATAGAAAAGATAGATCAACACATTATAAATAAGCCTCTTTGAGGGGGAAACCTCCTTTACATTACACAAATGAACAATTCTTGGATGATATAAATGACAAGACCTCATTTCTATATATAGGAGTCTAAGGGGTCATAATATAATCAGCGCCGACATAACAATAATAATGTAAGGGCACAATAATAATAATAGTGGGCTTCTATGGGGCACAATAATAACAATATGGGGACTACATGGGCACAACAATATAATAAGGGGTTTGTACTAATAATAATAAGGGGTTACACAATAGTATAGAACTAAATGCCCTCTCCTTCAAAAAGTGTTGTCCTCAACATTGAGTAGGTTCTGAATTCTTCTATAAATTCTTGTTAGGTCCCTATACTACTAGTGTAACCCCTTGTTGTTATTAGTACAACCCCCTTATTATATTGTTGTGACCATGTAGTCCCATATTGTTATTATTGTGCCCTATAGAAGCCACTATTGTTATTATTGTGCCCTCACATTATTATTGTTATGTCGGCTCTGATTATATTATGACCCCTCAGAATACTATATATAGAAAGGAGGTCTTGTCAGTTGTATCATCCAAGAATTGTTCATTTGTGTAATGTAAAGGAGGTTTACCCCTCGAAGAGGCTGAATTCTAAGGCGTTGATCTTTATTTTCTATCTTTTTGTGAGCTAGTTTCCTAACATTTGGTATCAGAGCTATGGATTTTAGGGTTTCGCTGCTCCAAACAGGCCATCGTGGAATTTTCACTATAATTTTGTATCTGCAAATTTCAGAAGCTGAAAACAAAACCCATTTTAGAAGACATTAGTCTGAACCTCAGCTCCAAATTTCAGATCCTGTAGTGCTATATTTTCGGAGATAGAATCTGAGGAAGTTAGAGTTTTTGCAGACCCCTGAATTACATTCCAAACAGGTTAGCCTAGGAAAATCGTCATAACTTTCACTTTGAGCATTAGATTGAATTTTCGTAAGAAGTTATAGGAAGGGGACGGGTTGTAGTTTTGTGGGTACCATTTTCAGAACCTAAGGTTGAAACAGTGACCCGCAGAACGTCATACAAGTTCACTCTACTGAACAAGTTTATAATTAGGTCACCATGGGAGATTTGGCATAACTCTTCCTTAGAGAATCTAATCTTGATCAAAATTACGGGGATAGAGAGAGGACTCAAAGGGCTATTAGAAGCTGAAATTTTAGAGCTTAAAGATCCGAAAGTATAGAGTTACAGTCATTTCAATATCGAGCTCCTAAAATTAAGAAAAAATGATATGAGTAATTTTGATGGCAAGGATCTGGTAAATTAGATACTACAAATGGAGAAATATTTTGATCTACATGGTGTACCACTATTACAAAAGGTATGTATTGCATCTAATTAATTAGAACTGAATCAATTTTTATGGTATCAATTTTTTTGATAAACAAAGCAAGGGATGAATGGAATAATGGCGAAGCAGGGTGGGAACTCATTCAAAATTTGTCGAAGATCCCAGTTCCAACAATATTTCCAAAACTTGATAAGGAAGGAAAAATCATATTGAAACCTGAAGCATTAATAGAACCAAGAAGTCGACAGCTATGAAATCGATTAATTACAAAGCATCTCATCAAGTGGAATAACTTACCTGCTGAAGATTCCACATGGGAGGACAAGAATTTTACAAAGAACAATAAAGAACTACTCAAACGTTGAGGACAACACTTTTTGGAGGAGAGGCTCATGTTAGGTCCCTATACTACTAGTGTAACCCCTTATTGTTATTAGTACAACCTCCTTATTATATTGTTGTGCCCATGTAGTCCCCATATTGTTATTATTGTGCCCCATAGAAGCCCACTATTGTTATTATTGTGCCATCAAATTATTATTGTTATGTCGGCTCAGATTATATTATGACCCCTTCGACTCCTATATATAGAAAGTAGGTCATGTCATTTGTATCATCCAAGAATTGTTCATTTGTGTAATGTAAAGGACGTTTCCCCCTCAAAGAGGTTGAATTCTAAGGCGTTGATCTTTATTTTCTATCATTTTGTGTGATGGTTTCCTAATAATTCTTGTCCTCCCATGTGGAATATTTAGTAGGTAAGTTCTTCCACTTGATGAGGTACTCTGAATTCATCGATTTCGTAGTTGTCGGGTTCTTGTTTTTTTCACTGCTCTAGGTTCCAATATGATTTTTCCTTCCTCGTCAAGTTTTGGCAATATTGTTTGAACTAAGACCTTCTGCAACTTTTTAATGAGTGGCCACACTTCTTCGTCCTTTTTCTATTCATCCCTTGCTTTGTTTATCCAATCTGGTTGGATAATAGAAATAGCACAAAGCAATGCTTCCACATCCTCAACCTTTCTTGAGAGTACATCTGCAACAACATTTTGCTTCCCTTTTTTGTAGATGATTTCAAAGTCATAACCCAACATATTTGTGACCCATTTTTTGTGTTCTTCTAAAGATAATCTTTGTTCTAAAAAAATTTTGAAGACATTCATGATCCATTTTTACCTTGAAGTGTCTTCCCATTAGGTAAGGTCACCATTTCTTAAGTGCATGTAGTATTGCCAACATTTCCTTCTCATAAATAGCTTGCTTGAGATGTAGCTGTAAAAATACCCAATCGCCTACATCAAAACTTCTTTCACTGCGATGTGATCTACCTGTGTTTCATTGATTCTACACCAAAGGCATTATCCTTTAAAAGTTGGAGAACTTGTTGTTGAAGCTTTGATGTGATCTTTCACTGCTTGAACCTTTTTCTTCTTGATATGTCCTTCTATATTGAGAGTTTGAGGAGTGGTAATTTCTTCCAATGTATTACAAGATATGGTTGGATTCATTTCTTGATGCTCTATGTGATCTTTCACTTCTTGAACATTTTTCTTCTTCATATGTCCTCCTATCTTGATAGTTTGAGGAGTGGTAATTCCGACCAGTGCATTAAAATATATGGTCGGATTCGTTTCTTCTTTCTCGATGTTCTTGAACCTTTTTCTTCTTTATATGTCCTTCTATCTTAAGAGTTTCAGGAGTGGTAATTCTTGTCAATGCTTTACAAGATATGGTCATATTCGCTTCTTCTTTCTCTGTGGTTGGTTCCTGGTGTATATCATATTCTTTTGATGTTTCTTGATATTTTTCTTCCTCCTCTTCATAATCTATGTAAAATAATTTCTTCTCAACACACTTATGACCTTTAGTGTATTTGCTATCACAATTTTAACAAAGCCTTTTTTCTCTTTTTTCTTCCAATTGTTGTGGTGTAAGCCTTGTAGGTTGTGGAAGGCTAGGAGAAAAAACACTTCCATAATTATAGTCATGAGTGGTGGGATTCCTTGTTTCCATAATTTCTCTTTCATTTTTTCTTGCCAACCTAAATGCCTTCTCCAATGAATTAGGTTCCCAAAGACGAACCTCATATTGAATGTTATCCTTTAAAGTCCCTATGAAGACATCAATCCTTTTATTCTCTGGAATATCATTTACCCTTATATTCAATTTTTGGAAGTCCTCAATGTGCTCTTCCATTGAACCCTCTTGTTTGAGATTTGTTAATTGTCTAAAGAAGGTGTTACTCTTTGTATCCTCATAATGTGTTATCATTTCTTCCATGAAAATTGACCAAGTGACAAGTTTTACGAGAACAAGGCCCTTTATACCATAAAAATTGATTATGTTCTAAATATAAATATGCAGTATGTACCTTTTGTAACAGTTGCACCTCATGTAGATCAAAATATTGCTCCATCTGTAGTATCCAATTTACCTAATCCTTTTAGGAGCTTGATATTGAAACGACTGTAACTCTGTAATTTCAGATCTTTAAGTTCTGAAATTTTGGCCTGTGATAGTTGTCTGAGTCCACTTTCTAACCTCACAAGTATTATCGCAATTGGATTCTTGATGAAAGAGTTATTCCGAATCGCCTGGGATGACCTAATTATAGACTAGTTCAGTAGAGCAAATTTGTAAGACGTGCCCCACATCACTGTTTCGCCCTTAGGTTCTGAAAATTATACCCAACAAACTACAGTCCATCTGATTTCTGTCACTTTTTATGAAATTTGAATTAGATTCTTAGAGAGAGAGTTATGACTATTTTCCCAAGGTTACCTGTTTATAATGTAATTCGGGAACCTGTAGAAACCCTAAATGTCTTGGACTGTATCTCTGAAAATATAACAAAACAAGATCTGATATTTGGGTCCAAGCTTCACTAAGTTTTCGGTTCAAATGGATGTTAATTTCACAGTCTGAAACTTTATAGAAAAACAATTATAGCACAAATACGACGATGACCTGTTTGAGATGGAATTCTGGAGCTTGCAAAAACCCTAACTTCCTTAGATCATATCTCTGAAAATATAACGATACAAGATGTAAAATTCGGTCCCAAGCTTTAGAGCGATTTCGTCTCAAATGAGTTTGTTTTTTCACTTCTGAAACGTTGCAGAAAAAATTTATAGCGAAAATGCCACGATGACCTATTTGGAGTAGCGAAACCCTAGAATCCAAGCTCTGATACCAAATGTTATGTAACCAACTCACAAAAAGATAGAAAAGATAGATCAAAGCCTTAGAAATAAGCCTCTTCGATAGGGCAACCTCCTTTACATTACACAAATGAACAATTCTTGGATGATACAAATGACAAGGCCTCATTTCTATATATAGGAGTCTAAGGGGTCATAATATAATCAGAGCCGACATAACAATAATAATGCAAGGGCATAATAATAACAATATGGGGACTACATGGGCACAACAATATAATAAGGGGGTTGTACTAATAACAATAAGGGGTTACACTAGTAGTATAGAGACCTAACATAAGTTGAGTGGCGTCCAACTTCCATGCTAGTTTCATACGCGTACCACCATGTGGGGTGCATGCAAGGGTGGCATGCATACCCCACAAGTTTTTTGTGTTTATTTTATCAATTTATATATATATTAATTCTATAATATAGAAATATTAACACATGGGCTACATGCATCCTGATAGATGTTCCTATCATTTTCTTTCACATAACCTCTTTATCAATTAAATAATTGCACTGAAGGAAACCATTGAATTGATATGCCACATGCCTAACACTTTTGGATACATAAGAATCATCTCAAGGTAACTGGTATTTGCATCTAGGAATCAGGTTCAGCCTTAATGTGCATCTTGGGCTAACTATTCCCTCTCATGTGGTTTTACAAGTTTTTCGTGTCATTTCTCAGATTTCTATCAATTCCCTTTTTTCACTTTTAGCTTAATTTTGCTTCTTGTGGCTCTATAAGGTTTTCATGAGTGTATTGAGGTTAGTCCACTTCTTAAAAAGATTGGATTTTTACTCCATTTCTAAAATTTAAATTGCATCCACAAGCACTTGCAACAAATCTTTATACTTCTTTTTGTTCTTTTTTTTATGTAGACAAGTTAAAGAAGCTTGGGATTCTAGAAAGTTCTTATTCTTAATAATGGGAATATTGTTATTCAATACTTTTCAAATGTGTTGTCTACATCAAAAACTTCTCAAGATTTGATAGAGGTTTTAGCTCAACAAGTTGTGTATCTTTACGCTAGCCAGGTAATTTCCACGGGAGCTTCACTCAACGAACCTTTGACATATCACGTGCGTTCATGGCATACTAAATAATACCCATAATTTGACTACATATTGGAAAATACCTCTAAAAATCACATTATTTAACCCCTTACCAATACGAAACCAATAAACCTTCCCAAATTAAACACCTCTACTTTCACTAGATATTGTAGGTATCCATTTTTTCATTAACATTTTTTATACCCCTTTATATTTTTCATTAACTTTGAGCTCAATTATTTATAATTACCAATATAAAAACCCTTTACTCATATATATCCCCCAATATATTAAGTCACTTTTTCCTCTATATATATCCCCTAATATGAATGCATGTGGTATGGTATTGCTCCCCTAGTGAAGCCCCATGGTAATTTCAAGGATCAACTTACTTAGAATATTTGTATGTTAGCATGCATAGGGTCCTTAGTACAATCTACAACCCATTATGAGGGGATGTGTAAGTTTGCCCTTCCATCCATGCCCCTTTAAAATAAAAATTATGTTTTAAATAGAAAAATAATGTCTGTTATAATTTTAAAAAATAAATATTTCAACCAGAGATTTAAATAAACTATTTGAATATCTATGTTAACTAATTTATGTCACTATCAACTTCATATGCATTTATATATAGAAAAAAATAAGTTTTATTGTGAAAATTTTTATTTGGTTCTATATATACTCTATCTAGCATTCAAAAATACAATTTAAACAATGAAAAATAACACATTGTATTTTACACTCTAAAAAAATTTGCACGTGAAGAAATTTGATCCCTCTAGGCTCATGTTAGATCTATATTTAAGATGGATCTATGCTGGTGTTCAATTCACAACTCCTCATTTTGTGCACCTTGGTTACCCTGGCCTTTTGTTCTGCTAATTAGCGTTGGGTTAGTCTGTTGTTGTTGTTCGAGTTATGATTTATGGAAATGTATCAAATGTTTTTATCAATAAGTTCGAAAGAGGTCGAAAATTTTATTAATTTATACTATTTCTCTTTGTTATACACCTTCACTTCATGTTTTATCTATAAGATAAAAGTACCTCCTATCAATGAAGGGAATGTTTGTTCATCTTCTTAGCATGTTACCATGCACATATAACCTCTGTAGATTTGATAAGAGAAGCTTTTAATGTAGTTAATGTTGGAACTACACGTTTTCCTAATGCATCGTTGGCCTTGCAGTCTTATTCAACTATAATCCTATGTTACCAGAAACAAGAAACAGGGAATGAAACAAGAAACGACAATGGGACGAGAAACGAAGTTTGGAGGTTTCTCATTCAAGAAACAAGGAGAGAGAAAAAAAAAGAAAAATATGAAAAACATAAAACAAAGAATTCATCATCAACATTCATTGTTTACATAGCTAAAATTGTAAGGATAACATTTAGCCATAGTGGATAAGTAAAGGAAAAGAGTATGATATTTCCTTTCTTATTACATTGAAAATAGATAATAATAAAAAATTAGCTAATCAATGATGCCGAAAGATAGGAAAACATTTATAAGAATAAGAGTTTTGCAGTACTAACAATTACATATATTCTTATCCTATAAGAATATCTCAAAAGCTAGTTCTAACAAATTCTATGAAAAATGAAAATAAAACTAATAATCTATATTTTCAGACCCATTTTCTAGAATGATTGTCTAGTTTGAGCCAATTCCAAAGCCATCGCTTTGGTCAGTAGGTTGTGCGGTGTTATAAAGTATGTCTTCAACATAGTCTTGCAACACCTCAAGTGTACGTTGATAATCTCCATTATCATGTGAACCAACATAGTGGGTCCTATTTGATACTCTAGTTTTTGTCGAGATAGTAGGTGTAGGTTTGAGTGTACGAACGTCGGATCTTGTGCCTATTTGATTCCTCTTTGTTGAATAGATAAAACCATATTCACTCCAGTTTCTTTCACATGTAAGTGAACTTATCTCCTAGAAAGTAAAATTGATATTATATAAATACAATCTAATAATGGATATTTGAAAACATGAAAGAAAAAATCCAAAATGGTGACAAAAATATAAAATACGTTAAAATTATTAGTTATGAGCATACTTGTGAAAGAAAACGAATAGCCAAAGGATGCAACAAGAGAGTTCATTAAGGGAGTTTTGAGGTCTAAAATGGGCATGCTAAGGAAATTATAAAATAATAATGGAAATAATAAAATAAGATTTTATTACATCATCAAATTTTAGAGGGAAAAAAGAAAATACTATTTTTTCAACTCATTTTTTGAACTTATATCCCTGTGCGTTTACTCAAATTTTGAGCGAAAACACTCATTGGATGCATAATTTGATTCTCCATCCAAAGAGTACCCATGTTTCATACTTTCGATGGACCCTGCTACACGAAAAATGAGAAATACATGAAAATCATGATTGCAATCACGTTTTTCCATGTATTTCTGATTTTTCGTGTAGTAGGGTCCATTGAAAGTATGCAACATAGGTATTCCTTGGATGAGGAATTAAATTTTGTATCCAACGAGAACTCTCACTCAAAATTTAAGTAAAACCTTAGGGAGATAAAATTAAAATACAAGTTGAAAAGTAGTTTTATTATTTTATTATTTTTTAATCTTTTTACTTTTTTTACTCCAAAAATGGTGAATCATCCCCCATGGTTGACATTATCATCTTGAATCTTATTGGTTCTTATAAAGTTCATTTTAGTTGTACATTTTTCTTAGGAGACCCATTTTAAACCTCAAAATTCCTCTAATGTTTGTGCCATATTGCATCTAGAAATCTATAGGTCTAAGATGTTCCTTGTTATATGCACAATCTTCATGTACAAAGTGATCCTCAGATCTCAAGTACTTTCCAGCTCAAGTTGTAAAGCAATGCAATTATGACGATCATAACATACATTTATAAAGGTGATCTAATTTTGCATCACCTCCATATCTAAATATGGTTTCTTGTGAAACCATTTAGGTTTGAGTAGGAATGTAATTGAATGAAGACAGTTATGAAGTATTTTCCACCTTGTAAGACTAAAATCCAACACCTCATTTCTAGTGTCTAGTTATTCTTATAATCATAGAAATTTTTAGGGGCGAATGTTCGCCCTTTGGCGAAATTAAGGGGTTTTAAATTTTTAGTGGGCGAATATTTTGTATCATAGTACATTTTTACAAAACACCTCATATAGCCCACCTTATTTTAAGGGAGAGGGTAAAAAAGGTAAATTTAGCCCTTGAAATTAGGAGTTACAACCTTCCATTCGCCCATTTTCAAGAATAGGTTTTATTTAAGTGAATCCATTCGCGCATTTTCAAGAATAGGTTTTATTTAAGTGAATCCTATGGGCCAAAGGCCCAAATACCATATTTATAAAAGAGGTATGGTAAATTAATAAAAATATAAATAAATGAGAAGTATGGTAAATAAATAAAACATTTTTATATTTACTCCATAAGTCACCTTATATACATGCAAGGGTGTAAACAAATTAAAAATATAAGCAAAGTGGAGGTATGGTAAATAAATAAAACATCTTTTTATACTTACTCAAAAGGTATGATAAATAAATAAAAATATAAATAAACTAGACGTATGGTAAATAAATAAAACTTCTTTTTATATTTAGTCCATAACCCTCGTTCTATTTATGAATGCTCAAGAAAGAGGTTTTATTTAAGTGAATCCTATG
>APFE030296984.1:116673-153977 GCA_000404065.3 Pinus taeda
ACTGATACAGCAAGGAAATCTTTTGATTCCATTAAAGAGGCTATTATGCAGGCTCCTACTTTAATAAGCCCCGACTATAGCAAGGAGTTTCATCTCTTCTCATTTGCCTCTAAGGACACAATCGCAGCTATTCTGTTGCAGCAAGATGAAGCCAGTCAAGAGCATCCAATGGCCTTTTTCAGCAAGAACTTAAGGGATGCTGAGTTAAGGTACGATATCATTGAAAAACAGGCTTATGCTCTTGTTAAATCTTTGAAAGCTTTCCGAGTATACATCTTGCATTCCAAAATAGTTGCATATGTGCCCTCTGCTACAATAAAGGATGTATTAACACAGCCTAATGTTGATGGAAAAAGAGCGAAATGGATTGCAAAAATGATAGAATTCAACATAGAACTGAAGCCCACCAAGCTGGTAAGGGGTCAAGGGCTTGCTAAATTGTTGACTCAGGAAAATTGCAGGTCTTTGGACATTGATTTCTTGTTCAATGTAGCAGAGAATGGTCAAACAGAGGAGCATAAAACAGCCGAAATGAAGAGAGAGCAGTCAGTGCCCAACAACCTAGCCTCATGTAGCTGGTATGCTGCAATAATCAATTTTCTCTTCAGGTTTGAAGTCCCTTCAGATTTCCCTCAAAGTCAAGAAAGAACTTTAAAACTCAAGGCAACAAAATATTGCATCAATGATGGTTTGCTTTATTGGAGGGATCCATCCGGAGTGCTTTTAAGATGTCTGGACAAAGAATAGTCAGTAGTAGTTATGCAACAGTTCCATGACAGCATGTGTGGAGGACATCATTATTGGAGAACTACAGCCCAAAAGATTCTCAGAGCTGGATACTATTGGCCCTCTTTATTTTCTGATGCTTTTGCTTTTGTTAAATCTTGTGACAGGTGCTAGAGATTTGAAGGTAAGCAGCAATTGAAATCCCTGCCCCTAAAGCCAATAATTGCAAAAGGACCTTTTCAGCAGTGGGGCTTGGATTTTATTGGTGAAATCAACCCACATTCCAGTGGCCAGCACAGATGGATATTAGTGGCCACTGATTATTTTACAAAATGGATTGAAGCAATCCCAACAAGGAAGGATGATCATAATGTGGTCATGAAATTCTTATCAGAAAATATTTTCAGCAGATTTGGTTGCCCTCATAAGCTAATAATAGATAACGCAGCAGCATTCAGGGCAAAGGAATTGGTGGAAATGTGTGATTCGATGGGCATTAAACTTGTTCATTCCACATCCTATTACCCCCAAGGGAATGGTTTAGCAGAATCCTCTAATAAAAGTCTGATTAGGATAATTAAGAAGCTGTTAGAGGATAATAAAAAGAATTGGGATGCTAAGCTGAAGTATGCTCTTTGGGCGGACAGAGTGACTATCAAGAGATCTACAGGCTGCTCTCCCTTCAAGCTGGTATATGGTACGGATGCCATTTTTCCAATTCAACTTACACTCCCAGTGGCAAAGTTGCTTCAAACAGCGCAAGATGAAGAGAATGATATGGCAAATAGAATCACTGATTTAACAGAATCGTATCAGATTCGAGAACAGCTGGTTGAAAAAGCTACAGCACATCAGCAAAAGGTCAAGGAAGCCTTTGACAAGAAGGCAAAAAGAAACAATTTCCAGGTTGGGGATTTGGTCATGAAATGGGATGTTTTTAAAGAAAGAAAGGTAATCATGGGAAATTTGATGCTCTCTGGACAGGCCCGTTCGTTATTTCACAGATTCAAGGGAACAATACCTTCATACTGAAAAGTATGGAAGGGGAGACAGTTTTTGATGGCCCAGTTAATGGGCAGTTTTTGAAAAACTATGTTATCTAAGGTCTCTGGCCTTAAAGCTGTAAATATTTTGCTTTTATCGGTTATTAGTATAGCCATAGTAGACTCCATGCCCAATGGAACAATAGGAATTTTTCTAATATTGATTTGTCGTAGGAAAGGCATTGATCTATAGGTTCTTAAGACCTCACAGGGAGGATCTCATCTCCAAAAGGAGCCAGTGTTAGCTCTGCTACAAAATCCAACATTTGAGGATCAAATGCAGTCCTAATCAGGTTGTTTGCGCGCGGAAGGATGCCCAAAAATGGATACAAAAGTGCTCCAAAAGCCTTATCAGTCCTCTCATAGCCTTCACCGACTGAAAAAATTGCAGGAGGAAAGCCTTTTGGAGGGCGGAAATACACTATCGAGAGGCACAAATACCCTAAAATTATGGAAAATCTAAAATCGCAGGCTTGACGGTAAGAGATCATATCAGCCGTTGGATCCAGCCGATCAGCGGTCCAGATCGTGTCGGCATATCGCATCGGAGCAAGCGGGCAGTGGCAGCGACAAAGGAAACCTCACCAATGAGCGATCGCCGATATCGCATCGGCGGGTTACAATGGAGGGCCTTTATGTTTCGCGATATGCGATCGCCGACATCTGATCGCCGATATCGCATCGGCATATCGCATCGGCGTTTACAAAAGGGGCAGTGCCGTATACATGGTTAGGTGCGATGCGATAGTGCTATCAAATACTTCTCATAAAGTTTCGGATCCGCGGTGTTATCGCTATCGGTGCTTTTAAATGGGGCAGAGCTTTGTACAAGGCATGCATGCGACCCGATGGGTCAGACCCGATATTATCATAAGTAATTCTTTATAAAATTTCAAGTCCGTGCCAAGGCCTTTTTCAATCGTTCTGGGCGCATTTTCGTTATAATGAAATATGCGGAAATATAAAGGAAGCCTTGGGGGGTGCCGATAGCGATGAAGCCCGAACCCGATGGGTCCGAGAAGCAAAATATATATGTTTTCAAGTCCACCAAAGGCAAAATTCCAGTGTTTTGCAACATTTTTCAATGTATTTTTAAACAGAGGATTGGCCGGCTATCATGAGCGATTGCGACCCGAAAAGCGACCCGATAGAGGCATAACGCATGCATTGACTGTCAATATTTGAATTATGGCAAAGCGGATGGTGTTTCTCAGTGGCGCAATGATCATAAAGGCAGGCATGCAGCAGTACAGCGCAGTAGGTGGCTGCCTTCAAATAGCCGTATGGCCGAGCAGGAAAGAAGGCGTGTCCCAAACAGGTCAACATTTATCAGACATAATGGAGCCATTTCAATATTCAGCGACTGCAGTCAATCAACAGTATGGCCGAGAAGGAAGCAGGACACCATAGATCCACTCAAAGCATTCAATGGCTATGGGCTTTACCCATATTTCACTCCACCGACCCAAAAAGGACCGCAGAGCACCAGAGAAGGACAAATCTATTCAAAACACAGTCATATTTGTATCAGAGAGCCATTCCTAAATGTAAATATGGTTGGTGGCCATTTACGGGCTCCTCCATGCATTGCTTGACAGAGATATTTTGTATTGTAACACTATATATACTCAGAACTCAAATGTAATGGGATGATGAGTGTTTGATGAAGAGAACCCTGTTGTAAGGTTCAACTTCTGGAGACTGTAACTACTTTGTAACCTGCAGCATATGGTCTTCATTTCCAGCTAATACAAGCTTCTTTTGCTGTTTATTGCTCACTTTCCACTTCTCTTTCTTGTTCTAGGTTGTGCCTGTTTGCATTGTTCTATTGCTGTGAATGTTCAGCGTCAAAGGGGCTGTCATCCCACCTCTGCGTTAGGATTTAACATGTATTATAGAACATGTGGGTGGGTTTCTGTTGTTTAATGCATAGAGAGCTGTCATCCTGTCCATGCGTTAAAAACTAGATTTACAGACCTCTTAACTGGTTGCAGCCGGCCATCACAGGGTCCTGTGCATCTGTTGGTGTGGTCAGTGTTCTCCATTATCACCTTATCTTCAAGCTGTGAGTAATAGGTGGTTAAAAGCCTTGTAGTCTGGGGGTGCTCACCCATGTCTGGGGCCAATCATAGTAGAAGTGGCTATCTGGCTTGAATATGCAGCATTTGTTCCATTCATCCACCATTTATCCAATTATATTTGGTTAAATTTTTAATGTTCCCGAGCATCACTAATATACAACCTAGGTGAGTTTCTTGGGGTGATAACAGTTACATTGCATTATCAGGTGATCTACAGTGAGAATTTCTACATTGGTAACCCACTTAGAAATGCATGTAGTCCCTGAGGGGGTGATATGTGTGTGAGATGGTGGGCCCAAACAATAGTGCATGTATGTCTTATTTTGAACTTGTTGAAAACTTTTTGTCTTCAACCCCTCTCAAGAAAAGTTCATTTTTGGATATAGTGTGGTCTTCCTAGTGACAGAGTAGTCTAAAATTACTACCTCATTATATGTGTGTGTGTGTGTGTGTGTGTTTGTTTTCTAAATTTAGCAACAGTGAGGCTACATCATAGTTGATCAGGTGCTCAATATTTAGCTTAAAAAACAAATTTCTCATAATAGCTCAAAACTTGAACTACTGCATCCGTCTTGGAAAAGAGATCCTAACACAACTCGTTTCGTCGAAAACCGAGTTCATATGAGAAATTTATTGTGTTTTGATCACTTTAATAAACATACGAAATTTGCAAAAAAAAATGCCTAGTCACTGCACAGTCAGTGGTCTGTGTTGCTGACGTGGCAGGTGACTAGGCATGGCAAAAGTTTATCAATGAAAAATTTTAGATGGAAAAGTGTCATTGTTTGATTGGCTTTTACAGGTGATGAGTTGGCACATTTCTATTGGTTTATTTTGGGCCAATGGAAGAATGCCACGTGGCAAGCTCAGAAACTGCCATGTGGCACCTCCCAAAGCCTTGACGGCTGACACAATGGAGCAAAATATTTTGTTGGAGGTTGGGGTCGAACCCATGACCTACAGCCTACCGTCGTCATACCTTAATCGTCTCCGCTACCACCGTGGTTCTTACCATGAAAGATCTCCGCATATATTTAAAATCAAGTAGTGTGGAGTTGGGCGGTTAGGGGAGGGCCAGCCCTCCCCCATGTGAATGCAATGTTTCAAATCGTAAATTGTTACAGGTTATGTTATCCAGCGGTTATCCACTAACCACAGCAACGGTCACATGTGAACACAAATATACAAACGCAACAATTATGTTTATCTAACAAACAGTACACCACTCTGCGACAGTTGGCAGTCTCTGCGTGTGAACGCTATCACCACAAAATCAAACAATCAACAGTCTAACGTCTCTGGCTCCTACAATTAATGTGATGTTAACATCGCATGTGAATAACCCATTAAACCGTCAGACATAATGGTTTCAGTTTGCGCTAATCCGAGGTTAAAAAATTAATTAAGTGCAGTATAACCTTAATTAACTCCAAGTTTAATCTAGTAGAGGTTTTGGCGATGCCCCCAAATTCGGGATTGCCTGCAAACTTAGCACACTAACTAGAGTCATTCCAAATTTAGCAAAGATTTTCTAGGAAAAGACTGTCTGAGTCATAGGGAAGTCAATTTTCGACCAAATTGAGCTGAGAAAGAGGTTTTCTTGTCTAATTTGGACGTTCTGAACACATTCGTGCAAGGTATCAGTTGCTAGAGAGCTTTATAAAAAAATCATTTTGCCACATTGAGCTAATATAGAGGCCCAAGCCATGGAAGCTGGACCAAGGAGATGTAGCCCAGGAGGGGTGAACTCCTTCATCAAAACATTGTGTTAAAGTGTCTCTTTGATGGTTTGTTGTACTTTGAATGTCTATTGTTCAATATTTGTTTTGAAGTTATTTTCTCATGAATGTCATTTTAAACTTAAGAAAATTTAACTGATTGCATACACAAACATCTAATGAAACCTGAGCACAAGAAGCAATAAGAAAGCATATGTTTTAGAAATGTGTTATTGTTATTAGCACAACAAAACTAATCATACAAAAACAGATCAATGGTCACGTCCAAAAACAATACCCAAATACGGATGGAATTGAACTAGTGACTTACCATCTAAGAGTGCCTTAACAATGGACCCAATCACCATCTATCCAAGACCTCATGGACTAATATGAAATAGATATATATATATATATATATATAGAGAGAGAGAGAGAGAGAGAGAGAGAAAGAAGGAGAAGAGAGAGAGAAGGAGAGAGAGAGAGAAGAAATCCATTTTACCCATTTAAATTAAAATAGTAATAATTCATATTAATAATCATAAAATTCTTAACTTTATATTTATAATTAATTAATTAAACATATAAAATCTCTATATTTAGAATCAACTTTCTGAGAGTGAGTGAGTGAGTGAGTGATATATATATACATATAACATGTCAAAGAAATATTTCAAACGCGTATGTGTAATAATATGTACTATGATGGATATGAATTAGGAATAGTGCACGCTCTGCTAGGTCTTCATTGACTGCACTCCCTGTTTCGGACCTCGACCCTTGGCATGGCTCCTCCGGAGGCTCCACCAGAGGAGGCCGCTCTTCAGCAAGCCTTTTCAACATTGGTTAGATCATTACCTCCACAAAGACCTCAACATACAGTCTCCAAATTCGTGAAAAAATTTGATGGTTTGCAGGAAGTAAAATTACCTCCAACCCTGCTTCGCATGGCTACCCTTGCACTAGCAGAATGAGGACTCATTGGGCAATTTACTGAACTTTGGCCATCGTCCAAAACAATGCAAATATGGGTGGAAAGGAACTGGTGTGATAAAAATCAAGGTAAAATCTCCATTATATTTTGTGGCAAAGGGTATTTCACCTTTCATTTTGAAACAAAAGAAGATAAAGACTTAATCTTCCGGAATGGGCCTTATTTCATGGACTCAAGAGGATTATATCTCAACAAGTGGACTCAAGATTTCAATCCTGAGTTGGACATACCAAGCGTTGTTTCTGTTTGGGTCCGGCTACCTCACCTTCCTCTTCACTACTGGGGAGATGAATCAGTTTGAGCTATTGGAAATGTTGTAGGAAAATACATCGATTGAAGTGAACCTAAGGACAACATGCAGGCCTGTGCTCGCATTTGTGTAGAATTCTATATGGGCAAAGGACTACCAGAAGCCATCAAACTCAAGGTAGATGATTGGACCCACATTCAGCAATTAGATTACAGGCAGATCCCATTCAAGTGTAAGTTATGTCATGAAAATGGCCATTTTGCTAATCGTTGTAGTAAACTAATAGATGTAGAAAACACTCCGCAAGAAGAGAAATGGGAAAAAGTGAAGAAAAAGAAAGTTTCCCCTAACCCCAAGCCAACCCCTAAAGCTGGACCTTCTTCTCATTCACCTCCCATCCCTCCATCCTCCTCATCCCTCCCTAATTCTCTAATCCCTGATCGGCAGCCTAATCCTCAACCCTCTTCTCCTTCCTCCAACCCTTTTCATATCCTCTCCCCTCCTGAAGATATCCCTACCCTCGTGGTCTAATCCGATCCCTTAGAATCCCCTCTCCCTCTGATTATCTCCTCCTCCCTCCCACCAGACCCACCCCCATCCAGAATTATTGGAAGTAACTCAAAGGAGCATGGTGCAACTCTCGACAATCAAAAGAAAATTGGACTAGGAAGGAAATCAGCTAAATAACACAGAGATGAAAATTCCCAGAAGGATATAGCAATGGGCATCCAGAACCCCATAGAGTCCTACATCTTAGGACAAATAGACAAAGACTCAGTAAACAAGGAGCAGGGAAGGCAAGCATCTCTCCGCAATCCTCATTTGAAATGATGAAAGTCCTCTCATGGAACAGCAGGGGACTAGGGCACCCCTCCAAATCAAATGCCTTTAAAGACCTAATTAATCAAGAAAAACTAAAAGTTGTATTAGTACAAGAAACAAAGCAGGGACAACTAGAAATGAGAAAAATCATAGCACAACATAAGTAGTATAAAGGATGTGTTTGTGAATTAAGAGCAGCATTTGGGGGAATTGCAACACTCTGGAACCAAAATAATTGGAGCAACACAATAGAAACAATAAATCAACACTGGATAAAGACTATTTTGAAGAACATTTCAAGTAACCAACAGATAGTTATTTACAATGTCTACGCACCAAACCATTATAGAGATAAGAAGCAATGTTGGGACTCCCTCAATAAAATTATAACTAAAGAAGACAATAGCAACATTATTCTGGGGGGAGATTTAAATCTCATTTTCCACTCCAATGAGAAATGAGGAGGTTGTTTCTCCCCAAATCCATATAGAAATCAACTGGAGGCTATAATGCAGGATGGTGATCTTGTTGATGTAGTTCCAAAAAACCGCAAGTTCACTTGGAATAATCGTAGGTTGGGGAAAAACAAGATTATGGAAAGACTAGATAGAATTTTGGTGAATGTAACCCTCCTATCCAACTACTCCGTTGTTTATGCCTCCATCTTCCCTTTCACAGCCTCAGATCACTACCCTACCTCATTGACCCTTGAATCCCATTGTCCTTTGGGGCCTCTCCCCTTCAAATACAACCCGTTGTGGAATGAAAACCCAGCAACCAAAGATCTTATTCAACATACCTGGCGACATCACATTGAAGGATCTCCGGGTTATATTTGGGAAAGCAAACTTAAAAGAGTAAAACATGCTCTAAAGCACTGGGAAAAAACCCACTACAAAGAGCCAAAAAAGGAGAAAAGAGAGACAAAATCCAAGTTAGAGGAACTCCTTAACACAATTGAAAATCGAGGATACCAGCAGACAGATAAAAATCATGAAGACAACTTTTACAGCCAGCTTTATCACATTAGAAGAGAAGAAGAGCATAAATGGAGAATCAAATCTAGGAAACTATGGTTGAAGGACGGGGATAGAAACATGACCTTTTTCCATAAGCAAACCATTGTCCAAAAAATTAGAAACAACATTACCTCTATCATAGATAGTGAAGGAAATCAGCAAATCAACCAAGGTGCTATCAAACAAGCAACTTCATATCATTACAAAGAACTTCTAACCGAAAATGGAGAAGAAGATAACTACGCAGAGATTTTGCAATATCTACCAAATAAGATCAATGCTGAAATAAATGAAAGTCTGAACAAAGAGATAGAGGAAGAAGAAATAAGCAGAGCAATCTGGGGCCCTCCAGCCAGAAAAATCTCATGGGTCGGATGGCTTTCCAATTTGCTTCTATAGAGCTCATTGGGAAACTATTAAAAAATACCTCATCAAAATGATGAAATGGATTCAACACAAAAAGAAAACGGGAGGCTACACAAACTCCACCCACCTAGCCCTCATCCCCAAGGAGAATCAACCCACCAACTTCTCCCATTTCCATCCCATATCACTTTGCAACTCCTCATACAAAATCTTTACTAAAGTTTTAGTAGCCTGCCTCAAGCCTCTGCTTCCTTCGATTATCTCTGAAAACCGAGGTGGGTTTATGGAAAATAGGCAAATATCAAACTCCATTCTCCTTGTTCAAGAAGCAATCCACCCCAGCCATACCAGGAACGAAAAGGGATTCATCTTGAAATTGGATTTGGCGAATGCCTTTGATAGGGTCAAACACTCCTTTCTTATTGCTGTTCTCCAAAAAATGGGTTTTGCTACTCCTTTTCTTGATCTCATTAAAGCTTGTATCATGGGACCTTGGATTTCCCCCCTTGTTAATGGCAGGCTTGGTCCTCCTTTTCAATCTTCGAGAGGACTGAGGTAAGGCTACCCTCTATCCCCTTACCTATTTATCTTGATGGCTGAATCCTTCAGTAGTGCTCTTGACCACAAGAGGCGAGTTGGCCTCATCACCCGCATAAAGGACGAAGATGGAGTCAAAAACATTAACCACTCCCAATTTGCTGATGACACCTTGTTAATAGGAGGAGCTTCTGTAACTATTGCTCGAAGATTCAAATCTCTTCTGGACAAATATATGAATTATTCAAGAGGCATGATCAATCATCTAAAAATCTGCATATATGGTTGGCATTCCTCTACCCAAATGCTTTATAATATAGCCAACATTTTTGGGGTACCTTGCAAGCTAAATTGGGACCATTTCAATTATCTAGGAATGCCAGTGAGCATAGGACCCATAAGAGCTGAAATTTGGGATACAACTCTAGATAAAATAAAGAGGAAAGTACAGCAGTGGGGATCCACTTGGCTTAATTCGGCAGGTCGATTGGTCCTTCTCAAATCTGGTCTCTCTTCTCTTTCGCTTTACCAGCTCACTCTTATGTAGGCTCCAGCCACTTTCCATAACAAAATGGAAAGTATCCTCCGGCATTTCCTCTGGCAAGGGGGAAAAATGAAAAGAAGAAGTTTAATCTGGTCAGCTGGAAGCAAGTTATCCAAAGCCAGGGCTGTGGAGGACTTGGAATCAAATCACCTAGGCTTACAAACCTAGCTTTTGGAGGGAAGATTGTGTGGAGATTAATTGAAGAACGGCAAGCTTGGTGGAAAAGGGTTCTTGAAGCTAAATATCTCAGAGCCCAAGGCAACAACTTTTAGACTGCGAAATTCCCACCAAAAGTAGCTCAAAAGTTTGGAAACTTTGCAAAAAAATTTATCCCCTTTATGGCACGAAATATCTCTAAGGTTCCCAAGGGAGGTAGCAGTGTCAAAATTGGAGCAGACAAGATCATGGGGAACCAACCTATCAGCAACCAGCCAAGTACAGATCAATTTCTTCTCTTCCTACACAACAAAGGAATACATTATTTGGACCAAATTTCGCAATGGGATATAAATTCGCAAGCTTGGAAGGGATGGAGCTTCCCTCCCATTCCCAGAAATCTAAAGAAGAGTGATGACAGTCTTCAAATTCATCTCCATAGCATTGCACCTATCATCAAAAATGGCTTTGACAATTTTCGAGGGATCCCACAAGTTCTAGTTACACAATTCAAGCTGGCCATCATTACTTGTGTAGTAAGGACTATCCTGCTCCCCCTTGGATGCACTGGAAAACTGTTTGGAAATCTAAGACCCTCTCCAAAATAAAAATTTTCATATGGACCCTCTTAAAAGGGAAAATCCTTACCGCTGAAAATTTGCAAAAAAGCGATATAGTTGGGCCCTCCCAATGCCCAAACTGTTAAGGGGCAGAAGAAACTACCCAACGCCTTTTCATCACATGCCCCTTTGCACTCTCTTGCTGGAATGGAATCTCCCCTACTAGCTCTCCCCCTTGGAACCCCTAGCATTCCATTGGTGAGATTCTAAGCCTATGGAAGAAGAGCTACCCTTGGCAGCATAAGAAGAACAGCATAGTTAAAAGGGTGTGGGATGCTCTCCGCTATGCCCTTCTATGGAAAATTTGGCTTGCAAAGAATCGTAAGATCTTCAAAGACAAGGAGACCATCACAAGGCAATTATGCAGCAAAGCTAAAAGTTTAACGCTAGAAACCATTTCTGCTAAGAACATAAAGAAAATTGATGTTGCCAGCCTCTATGTAGAAGAAAGAGACTTTATTGGCAGCTTGATAGACAACAACAAGGGTATTCAAACAGCAAACATCAACAACCATCATTCTAGCATTCCCAGTCACAATTGGAAAGTTAGAGGCAAACAAGAAGTATTCTCTGAATGGCTTCGGAACAGTAATTCCCATTCCTTCTTCTTCGATGGTGCCTCTAAATCCAATCCTGGAGCGGCAGGGGCAAGAGGATTCATTTATAATCCCATGGCAATATCATTGTCACCTTTTAGTGGGGATTGGGATCTCTATCTAACAATAGGGCATAAGCGCTTGCTCTCTATCAAGGACTTATCAGCTTCAAAACCTTGGTATCAGGAAAGCGATGGTTTTTGGAGATTCTACCACCATTATTAGTCTCATGATCAACGACCGTAAGGCTTCCAATATATTCATCCAACAAACAATAAGCAGATTCCAAGCCTTAAACCGCCAAAGCTGAGATCTTCGATTCTACCACATGCTCCGCGCCTTCAACAAAGAAACCGATAAATGTGCCAATCAAGCGTGTATCAAATCCAAAGGAAATATCCTTTGCAACAATGTGGAATCCCAACAACTTTTACCTTGACTTTTCCTCATGGCCAATGACAATATAATCAAATCTGGTCCCTACAGCAAACTCAAGGAATATCCTGACAGGATCCAACTCAATCTCTTCCCTATCAAACCTCTGTCAATGATTTTTTCACTGCCCTTCAATCCCGCAGCCACCCCAGTGTTCTTGATCTCTGGTTGATCCCGTGTCTCCCGTGACCTTTCCCTCCTCCCCCTCGTGAATTCACCCTACCCTTCCTATGGTCCGCTCTCCATAAATCTGCCCCCCTTTCGCATCTTAGCGTTCAGAATTTGTGCTCCCGATCCCCTACTTTTTTTCTATGTCTCCTGTTCAGCGGAAATCTCTTTGCCGTCTCTGCTTTCTCTTCCCTTTTCCACTGCTCCACCGCTCCCTCCTTTTGTGCCCTCTTTAGCACTAGTCCCCCTTGCACTCTATTCTCTTCCCCGAAAGCTTACCTCTTTCACTACCCTAATTCTCAGATTGATTTTTGTCCCGGCTCCATTTCTGTACCAATCTCAGAATTAGTCTCTCCCTTTTTTAGTAGGCCCCTGCTTTCCACTCATAGCAACAAGACAACATTCAAGATTCAAAAGATGGTGAGGAGTGAAAATTGTTTACACTGTGCAGACCTCCAAGCGGAGTTGGAACAAATCAGAGCGCACCAAAGAATTTTGGACTCCAAAATCGACTCACATGCTCAGATGACCAGTGAAAAATGTGAAGCTGACCTCAATCTCTTCCTCTGCAGGGTCTCCTCGCTCCAAGAGCAGTTCAACGACCTAGCCAACTGCTGCAGCCATGCTCAAGAGTCAATCGACATCCTCAAATACATGCTGGAGAAACGTAATGCGCCCAGCACTAATTCATCAAGCTTCAAGAATGCAGAAGCTGACAGCAAACCGGATGAATCTACGGCTCGCCAGATCAGCCATATCAACATAGACTAAGATGTACTGCAAATTCTAGTTTCTATTATCTCAGTTTGTCAAAATCTTCACTTGCATATGTTTTCCACAAGTCAGAAATGACAAGAGCCTAGGAGAATTTTATATCGCTAATCACCTCCTAGATTCGCCTATGGGCCTCAAAATCATGTAACTCAGGAGCTTAGTCTCCCAAATCTTTTTGGAATATAAATAGCAACCAACTATGTTAAAAAAAGAAAATCATAATAATATGTATTATGATGATTTTAATCTAATTAAAAATAAGACATTTATATATAGAGAGATGTGATATTTATACAAATAATATTATCAAGTATTCTTGTAGATTTATATTGATTCTAGATTTATCAACTATTTAAAGAAATGAAAGCTTTTGAGGTGTAAATATTTCTTCAAAATTGGTATTTAAAAAGATGCTTGCATCTTGAAAGTTTTGATCCCTCTAGGGATTGTGTAGTTCCATAATTAAAATGGATCTATGATGATTAAACATATATTGAACCCCTTTAACAATAGTGGGAAATTAATTCTTAAGGGTCAAACAACTTACCTCTATCTCACACACAATGATGTTATACACATGTCAAGGTTTGAATAAAAATTGTTTGTTTATTTCCTTTTATCTCTAACTAAATGCACATCACACCCCCAAAAGTTTCTTTGTTTCTTTAATTTGAACATAAAGATATACTAGTGCAACAATATAAATTTAATGGTTGGTAAACCTAAATATACTAGTGTTGCCATATAAATTAAATGGTTGGCAAACCTCCATAAGCATCAAAATGCTTATCTCATTATACATCTCACATTGCCCAAATAAAAGTAAATAAATATATAATAGAAAACAAAAAAAATAAGGATAAAAATCAACATAAAAATTAACTAAATTATAACTTTATTATTATTATTATTATTATTATTATTAAAAGAATTAATATGTGAGTTAAATATATATACATTTTAAAAATCATGCAACAATAATTTTAACCTTGAAGATTCACCCTCACTTTATCTTGGAAGTTTTTAACTTATATATAACTCTTATTACAATACTATGAGCCAATATCATGGCTTATCAATATCACATGCCCAATATGACATTTGTTGATATGATAATTTTTTTATTAATTAATTTTAATATAAATTAATTAAAAGAGAATAAATAACTTGGTGAATACTATTATGAAATTTTCAACATATTCCATGGAGGTTAAATTTCTACCATCCACCTAATAATTATTGATAGTTAAATTAAAACTGTGTTAAGGTCTATTCTAGGATAGACACATCTATCAACATAACTATGATTTGTCCTAATCTATTACCACTATGGATCCATCTTAACTTCGGATCTATTAAGCATAGAGAGCGATGTGCAAACTTTTCCTCAAGTTTTGCACTCAAAAAAGAGGTTTAAAGATTAAACTTGAGGAGAGATATGCAAACATTTCCTCAAGTTTTGCACTCAAAAAGAGGTTTAAAGATTAAACTTGAGGAAAGTTTTGCACCTCGAAAGATTTGATCCCTCTGGGTGCTTGATAGATCCAAAGTTAAAATGGATCACACTAGATTACATAATAGATAATTATACAAAAATAGAGCATAAATTTTCAAACATAAGGACTATAAATACATGAATCAAAATCATTAAAATGAGACTTCCTTTTTTTTTTTTTGAAAACTTTCCTATAAGACACTCATACAAAATTACAAACTAATTTTTCAGGAATAAGAACCATCACAAAAGCTTTAAAGGAAGAAGTTAATACATGTTCATAAAAACACTCACATGATGGAGTAAAACCATAAATAGAGGTATTTTTGGTCTAAGAATTTTCTTTTATTTACACAAACCATTAGCAAAATATTTAAAATATGATTTAAAAAAAATAAAGAGAAACTAACTCTTCTCCTTATTTCTATTTTTTTTAAATAACAAATTATAATGAGAAATGTTTATCAATTTTTTCTTATATATATATATATATATATATATATATATATATATATATATATATATATATATTATAATATAGATATATATATATATATATAGATATATATATTATATAATATATATATATATATATATATATTATATATATATATATATATATATATATATATATATATATATATATAAGAAGCTCTCATGTTGGAGGACAACAATAATTATACAAAAAGTAAGCCTAATTTTTTAGACATAAAATATATATACTACAACAAAATCATTGAAATTGATTCTCTTTTTTTTTTTTTTTTTTTTTTCTTTTTTTTAACTTTGCCTATAAGACACTCTGATACAAAAATAGAGGTATTTTTTGGCAAATATTTCTTTATTTACACAAGCCATTAGAAACATATTAGAATATAATTTAAAAAAATATATAAAACAAAGATAAATAAATCTTGTTTTTTTTTTTTTTAATTAAAAAATTACAATGAAAATGTTTTATCAAAATTATCCCTATATTTTTATTTTATTTTGTATGGTATTATGTAGGGGGGAGGCTTACATTTACTAATAATGGACACCTGTGAGATTGATAACTCAAGGTCCTAATCCATGAATCATTCTATGAACTTTTTGTGTGTATATATAGCTTTCAAATTTAACTGGTTATTTTTTGTGTGGAAAATTATTTAGAATTTTATGCCTTTAAATAGGCTACATTAGAGAAGAATATGATGGGAAAAAACCATGGGTTGTGAAAACCGTGAATCAAAATGTTTCATAAAGGTAAACTGACTATTTTATTTTAACTAATTTATTTTTTTTAGTAACGATTATTTTATATTAAATCAACTAATTTGCAGGCTAACAACTTTACATTTTGAGCAAGATCTTCAACTCTTGTGTTCCGAAATTTCAAAACAAGGCAATATTTCCTACCTTGTCGTCTACCAACTATGATTATTATTGAACTCATTTATAGAGTCTCCAAAAGACTCCTAAATATACTATGTACTTATGTATTCTTTCTTGCTTAAAAGTTGTCATGATGTTCATCTAGACAATTTATAACTGATAGGGGGAGGCATCAATCATACTTTGCACCACGGGTCCCATATTCTCCTGTCAAACCATCATTTCACCTAGGGGATTTTCCACTACTCCAAAGACTTCTATAAGAATTCCAATAGTTAATGTTTCAACATACGACTCAAAAAATTCTAGCTTAACACTCAAATTATCCACACTGACCTGCAACCGTTCGACCTTTTTGTGCAACATGCACTCTCACCTCAATGGCCACCAATTCATCTTTCTTGGAGATGAGAGAAATAAGAAATACCATGCTCATCGCCAATTGTGATGACAAGCGAGTCTAATCAACTTTCTCCGGACTAGTTGGATGCTCTATTGATTTGAAAATAACCTTTGGGGTATTACAATACCTCGATGAGTAGTCTATTGCATGGAGTCTCCATTTATATCACTTGTTCCATCTCCTCTCCATCCATCGAGTTCTTGAAAGCATTCAATGCTTGAGTCCTATCTCTGCAGTTACCAAATAAAATAAACCATAGATGGATCATCCCTTCCACTGCAGAATTCATATGCATTTAACGACCACCGAACTAGTGGATTGAAATCATGCTCATCTGTAACCCTGCATGTTAAAACATTGGATATTTCTCGCCACCTATCTTGGAGCGGGTTTTTTTCACCTTAAAAACCCATTTGTCATATCCACTAATTCCTCTCACCTTACATGAAGGTCGTTAAAATCTTGGCATCAAGATTCTTTGATTTATATGACCATTAATTGGCCTGACGTGCTTAGCTTCAAAATAAACTAGACTCCCTATTAGAGGGATTCGGGGTATGAAAACCCAAGATTTATTAAGGATTATGATCATAGTATGTATTTTAATGTTGGAGCTCCTTTATCCTGGATGATCATACCATGTTCAAGGGTGGCTCCCTGATTTGCCAATGATTTTTCCACTTGGTTATACTGTCTCTTAATATCATAAAATTCCATGCTCTCAAATTTATGGATTTGCAAGAAGATTCTAAATATCAACATGGAGAGATCATGTTATTTTTTCTCTTTAATATTGTGAATTTGTTGGATGACAATCATGGAATCACCAAAGTCCACTAAATGTCGAATTTGCCTTACTATTGTTGTCTCCAAACCTTACCATAATGCTAAGTATTCTGCTTGATTATTAGTTGACCTTCCTACTCCCCTAGAAAATTGAGTCTCTAATTCTTCAACGGGGCGAAGGATAACCCTGCCTACTCTTGTCTCCCCATTTTATTTTTATTTTTATTATTATTTCTTGTTATATTATTTTATTTTTATGTAATTACCGGACCAAGATATTTTATTAATAATTATAATCATTTTTTTTTTTTTATTTAATTTGACTGAGTCAAAATATTAAAGATTACAACATATATTTCATACTAGGTTAGAGAGCTTTTAAATTTTATTTTATTCTTATTTTCATGTAATTTGACCGAGTCAAAATGTTTAACATGGCAAGACATGACAAGATAGAACAAGACATTACAACATCTCTTCCATACTCGTTGGAGAGCACCTCTCAGCGAAATTAGGGAGCAATATGTAAAATAAGTAAAAAGAAAGAAAATATAAACCATTGTTCAATCTTGGGGAGTCTGATTTCTTTAACGAAATTGGTGTTTTGGGATACATATTTTCAATACATTTGAACAGATGATATTGTTGCACAGGTACATGTACCTTAATAGAACACCTATTCACCGTTAATCCAAAAATTTGTGGATATAATTTTTAATAAAATTAATAATAAATAAAATTAGATATGTAATTATGAATTTGAACCCTAAATAGAATCATCGTTCTTTATTATAATTTATTCATTAAATTTTAGATCTTGATTCCAAGGAATGAGTGAGAAGCAATAAAAACACTAGAGCACTATTTTTTCTGAGTTTTATGGTGGCTTATAATTAAATATGTTTGCACACTTAAATAAGATATTTGAAACATACATATGGAATTGTTGTTATGGAAGGGATCATGTAGGTGTTTGTTTCAATGTTGTAGAGAGATCTTGTTAATGGGGATATTTTGTAATGGTTGCATGTCCATGTTTAAAGCTCCATCAATCACCTACAAGGTTTAAATCTTTACAATCATGAAAAACTAGTGAAGTTCCAATAGGAACTTGTAAATGAACTATTTAATGTCCTGAATGGTGATTTAAAGACATTAGATGATGGATAAAATGACACTAATGAACACTTTTTGGATAAAAATGCATGGAGTGTTATGGATATGGGAATGATGAGGTTGATATATTGAAATGAAATTGAAGCTCAAAGGTGAGAGTTGGTGAGGCAGATAAATGAGAGGAATGAATCAATGAGAGGAATGATTTTAATTGGTGGAGTTGGAGAATGAGGTGAATGATTTTAATTGGAGGATTTGAAGAATGAGAGGAATGGGAGAATGGGGTATGACTACAAGTGAATGGAAATGGGTTGTGACCTTGAAATGGTGGAAGTACTATATTTTTTGAAAGATGCCCTACAAACATGATATTTTGCACATACATTGTAGACTAACTTCGTTGTAGCCTATTTCTGGACTGACTTGTGTTTGTAGTTGAAATCCAATATTAATTTTGTTGTTGTACGATACCTTTGTTGATTTTTATGTTGATATGCAAAGAAAGGTTGATGTATACCAGAATTTGTAGGTTTAGCTATGTGAGACACATAACCTCTATCTAATTGTTCTCTTCTTACTTATGTTCATTATTGTGACATTCCATCTCTTTTTTGTCTACTATTGAAATTATATAGCTAATGCTTGTGTTTTATGTGCAAGTGTTAGTTTCTTGTCATACGTTATTTGAGATGTTGGAAACCTACCCTAAGCCCGTAAATTTTATAGTTGAAATAAGAATATGATATTATAAGGTTGAATCTTTGGCCAAGGGGGTATCCTTTTTTGTATCTATTGATGGTAGGCTTTCTAGCTCCTATAACTTTCCTTTGCCACTCTACATGTTTCAAAAAAATTGATGCACATTGGAAATGACATTCACCATCATTGCTACCTTTTCCAATTATACACTTACCAATATTCTTTTTCCTATTGTTTGAAGATTTTTCTAAATGATACCAATTTGGATTCTCATTGAAACATCTCAATGAATTGAAGTGAACCAAGCATGGATGCATTTGTCCTTGAGATGATGAGTATAGGTGGATTCCAATGTATTTTTTAAAATAATTTCCTAAAGCTCTAATCTCTTACAATTAATGAAATCAATATAATCTATTTATTATCTTTCCAACTATTAGTTGTATCAATCACAACTTAGATACCTGCTAAAGTGGGTATTTGAGGCCCATATTCAACAATTGAGCATATACTTTCTTGCAGTAATTATGATTATTCATGAGCTTGACTTTGACTTAAATAAATAACTAAAGTTGAAGTCAATGACATACCATTGTTTTCCTTGAGTTGAGATGTAGCATTCACTCATTTGTATAGGCACTAAAATGATTCTCTGGAGATGTTGATGACCTTAGAGGGATCATATAAGGACAGACATAGTGTTGTTGTGACAATCTGGGATAAAATAGAGCTTCTTGGATATTTATACAAGCTACAGGGGATCCTATCGCATCTCAAAACATGTGATTTTCTTTTGTTGATTGTTCCTTAGGTCATAATGCTGCCCTTTCATGAAGAATGAACTACTTTTAATGAAAATTTATTCTTGTTATATCTTTTGTAGCAACCCATCAAGTTTCTTATGGAAACATGTAGGTCATGCTTTTTTCTCTATTTAAGTTTTGATGAAGGATGTGGATAACTAAGGATGACATGTGATGGGAATGATGGATAGTGGTATTAGTAATGTGTTTTATGGATACATTGGTGCTATGGAATAATAAGAATAGGTGGTGTAATGAATATGTTAGGGTTAACCCCTTTATTAATGTAATATGCCTAAGGGGCCCTGTAAGATTCATGATTAGTTAGTTAGTAAATAAATCCCATAAGTGGTTACCCGCATTAATGATGATTGTAAGTGGTTGACCGACATTATAAAAAAATGGACCACAATTAGTTAGTTTAGTTAAGGATGATAAATAAATGGCGCATAGCTAATAAATAAAGTGGTTAACTCGCATTATGCAAGGGGCCACAAGTAATTAGGTTTTTGGATCTCATGAAACTATATATAGTCAAAGATAGCAAGGGAAGCCTTATCAAGTATTGTTTTAATTAAGCTCTGCTCTGCAAGAGGTTGCCCCATTGAAGAGGAAAGTGAACATTATTTTTTGTTGCTCATAAAAAATATTTCCATTTGTCTCATTTTTGGTATTATTTCTCTGGTATATTTTGGCATTCTAATATTATTTGCAGGTGAAGAGCATCACAAGTAGTATCAAAGATCTTTCCCAGGCTAGTCGCACCAACAATTTTAGCAAAAAAAAGTATTTAGGCTGGAGACATGTTCTGACGTCTTGAAACTACAAAGATTTGTCATTACATGCATCAACCTGCGGTTGGGGAAGTATACATGCATTTACTAGTTTGGTTTCATATGACTGATTGTAAATCGTTTTCCAAATCATTTAATTTGTAAATTGTCATGTATATTCCAATGGACAATGTGTCACAACATATCTACTAAAATATATTAGAAAATTACAATATGAGGTTTTATTTATCCTTAGATATATGGATTTGTTAATTACCATTATTGCATATGCATGCAAATTATAATTATGCATAAAATATACACCAACAAAATAAAACTCACAAACCACAAATTAACACAAGATATAACCTTGGAGACCCTTTCAAGATAAAACCTTTCTGGAAGGTGAGCTTGCTCTCCTTTCTTTCTTTGAATGGAAAATGGATGCAAGTACAAAGAAGTGAGGCATGTTGCTTATGAGATGTTATAGTTCACAAAACCTCTTTGTTTTTCTATCCCTATCCCCTCTTGGCTACCCTACTTAGCTATGGAACAAAATGCACTTGAATAGAATGGAACCACTTTTCCTCCCAGTGGCCCTATTATAACACATCTTGATAGATTATCATTGGTTAGGTTTGACTCCTTAAACTCTTAACTAGAGTTATAATATTGACCCTTCTAGATTATTTTTCATCATGATCACATGGTTAGCCCCTTTTCTATGAATAATTGAGGCTGATGTGGCATCCTCTCGAATTATGGTGGTCACAACAAGAAGGTCAACTTCTGAGTGGCATAAATTTTGTATATGGACTTCGATTGAGGCGATTCTTGCACTATTGGAAAGGTATCTATGTGTAGAATAACATAAATAGGTATAGTGCTTAAGAAGAAAAACTTTACCCCCAAAAAATGTTGTTTAGTTCCTCACACTTGTTCTAGAATCTTTCAAACCCCAATTTTCCAAACTAGGTCTCGCTCGGGAAAATGGTCATAGTTGATTCCTCCACTTTCCCCCTCTCAAAGAATCAAGATGGATGAAAAACAATATAATGACACAATCTGTATCACCATTTTAGTTTGGAGTAAAATTAAGTGTTGACTATGACACTCCTCTTGTTGATGCAACCCTGTATCATCAACTTGTTGGGATTTTGATTGATTTGACCCATAGTAGGCCTGATTTCTCCTTTACTATTATCTTGGTCTCTCGATTCATGCAAAATCATCATGAAAACCATTGGAAAGTATCCCAAAGGATTCTCAAATAGCTTTAGGGAACTCTCCATTATGGTGTCTTCTATTCAAGCAAGGATTTTGTTTCACTTCTTGGTTACACCAATTCTAATAGGGAAAGAGATGCTACTAACAAAAAAGTCTATTGTATGATATATGTTTAAACTTAGTTTAGGTCCAATTTTATTTTTTGAAAATAAGTTGTGAGCACTTTCTATTTCTTCTTGAAGTATAGTACAAGGTAGCTAAGGAAGCAACTAAAGAAGCAATGTGGCCCTAGCATGTTCTTACAAATCTTGGACTATTTTAGAATGCTCCTATTGAGCAAAGATGTGACAAACAGGGTGAAATCCAACTTATAATCAAATATATCACTCTAAGCCTAAAAACATTAATTTTCATATTCATTGTGTTTGAGATCTTCTACATAATGGTGTTATTTTTCTAAAGTGTTGTTCTACTAAATAACAAGTTGTTGATATCACCACCAAATTCATGATAGAGAAGGATTTTCTCTAATTTCATAACTTATTGTGGATGTGGGAAGTTGTCATCAAGGGGGAATGTTAGTTAATGACACCTTCCTCCAATTGTGGTTCTGTCCCTCTAGTCATCATTTTAAACGAGAAATGTTAGAATGTGAATCTATTAATGATTATCTAGTAGTTTTTTGACCAATTTATTATTCAATTAACTCACCATATTGTAAAAAATTATTAACCCACATATATCATGGGATTTATTTTCATTTCACTCTCTAGTATATAATAGGGGTGATGGAGGCTCTATAGTGTTGATGCAGGTGGATGTTGGTGGCCACCTACCTATCCCATTTGGACCCTCACAACTGTCTCTTTCAGTTTTTTCAGTTTCCTAAATTGTAGCACAGTTTACTATTTTTAGCATTTTTTCGGGTCCTGGACTTTCGGAGTCGTTTTGAGGCCTTAAACGACATTTTTTGGGAAATCTGGGGTCAACATGGGTCCATGGACCGATGTTTCCCTTCCCAAAGTTGTAGTGCTTGGATAGATCTTTCTAACGAGCTATTGTATGCATCAAATGGGGATAATATGCCAAAGTTACGACCCTGGGAAATTGATGTACCAATTTACCCAAACGGGGTCCACAATTTGGTGTTTCATCTTTGAGGGTTAGTTTTGGGATGTGAAGGGTTTTCCATTATTTCTCAACAATAAATATGCCTTCGAGCCTCATTGTGAAACAGTTCAGAGGCATGTAGCCGCCACATCTCTTCTCAGAGATAAGCTACCATCGCCCTAGCTGGTTTATTTCCATTTATGTTTGTCAGCACATTTCAGTATTTTACATTAATGAACTGAAGTATTATTTCCACTGCATCTTTTTGTATATGGTTATCTCTGTATTTTGTTGTGTTCCTGTTTAAATCCAGATCAGTGGTATCAGAGCGGTCTACTTTTTCTCTGTTTTTCTTTGCATGTCCCCAACGAGGTCGGGATAGAGTTAGGGCTTGAATTGGTCGAACCTTTGCAAGACCAGCCTCGCAAACCCCAACGACCTCTCATGGCAGATGAAAAGAAAGACGAGGGGACAGGAGATCCTATCAAAATCTTGCTCGAAGAGGCCCTCGAGCGGCAAAGGAACGCGATGATGGACAACTTTGCGCAAATTCTTCAGCAACTACCCAGAGGCGATGCATCGGCTTCCAATAACTACTCTAGAAACGCCACACCATTTAAGGTACAAGTTAATTTTTAAATCCCCATATTTGAGGGTCAAATAGACGCGGATGCTATAGATAAATGGTTAAATCTACTAGATGGGTATTTTTATGTTCATGAATTTTCGAGTCGGGAAAACATTGTTTTCACTCTTCTCAAAGCAGCCTCCCACGTCAAGGACTAGTGGGAAACCTACTGCAAGTATAAGAATGAAAGTATGAGCTCACTATTTTCAGCCGCACTCACATGGAATTCATTCCGGGATGCCATCAAGGAGAAGTACTACCCTGTCAAAAGCTATGAGGACAAATACATAAAGTGGACCACGCTATGGCAGGGACGAGACCAAGATGTGTCGGAGTTCACAAACATTTTTCATACCCTTCGCACACAGTTGGTTATCAAAGATTTTGATCTACATCTGGTACTCAAATACCATGGCTTCCTACACAGATACATCTAGGAAGAGATGGAGTTCCTAAACATCTCCTTGTTCGGCACGGCGTACCAATACGCTATCAAAATTGAGCAAAAGTTCAAACAGAAGAAGCGAGACTTTGGATCTGCAAATCCGAAGCCCAAAGGACAAAGCCAAGGCGGGGTGACCCAAGACAACCTGTCGAAGCTGCAAGAAAAGAACAACACCACGAAGTTGAAGAAGGACACGGGAAAGTGGTGTGAGTTCCACAAGAGTCCCACTCATAACACAAGTGAGTGTCAGACCAAGCAGTCGTTGGTGGCCAAATTGAAGGCTTCAAAATCAAATGCATGATCTGACCCTGAGCTAGAACTCGACAAGGGGAATGGCAAAGGGAAGCAGATCATTGATGCGGATCCCAGCGCTACTGTTGCCACCACCAAGATCCAGAAAAATGAGCTCAAAAATCCAGAGGAGGGGGAACGTCTTTTCCACTCATAGATGTGGGTGAAGGGTTTGCCACTACAATTCATTGTCGACAGTGGCAGCCAAAAGAACCTCATTTCAGCAGAGGTCGTGAAGTGGTTGGGCCTACCAACTACACCACACTCGTAGTCGTACAATATCGGATGGCTTCACGAAGGACGAGATCTCAAAGTTCGCCAGCAGTGTTGCCTTCCCTACAACATCAAGCCCTTCACAAACGAGGTATTGTGTGATGTTACACCTCTGGATGTTTGTGATGTATTATTAGGTGAGCCATACTTGTGGAGGCGACATGCTGTGTATGAGTCAAGGCCTCGTGTTGTCATTATTTCTTTGGATAATTCATTATACAAGATATTGAAGGTAGCCCCACCTACCGCCACCTCTTTGATCACTACCAATAAAGGCAGCAAGCTCATCTCCCAGACTAGGAAATTCATTTTCTATTTGGTTCACTCCCAAAGTAAGGGGAAGATCGTTGCTACATCCATGACCCCCGCAAAAGGTTCATCCACGCAGCAGCAACAGCAAAGGGATACAGTCATGAAAGAACACAGGAACAACTTCTCCTCACCCACAGGGGTACCACACAAGTTTCAGGTGGGCGACAAAGTTCGGTTACATCTGCAGAGAGACCACCTTACCAAAACCCATTAGAAACTCAGACCACTTCGACATGGTCCTTACACCAGTACCAAGGCTATGGACAACAATGCTTTGAATCACAACATTCCTCCATTCCTTCGCTTGCACCGAGTGTTCAATGTGGGCCGTCATCGACCATGCTTCCCACCATTTCTAGACACATCAAAAATTACAGAACAACTCACCAAAGACCCAGCTCAGCAGAAGCTTCCTCATCTCAGGGAGGAACTCAACGCAATGGGGACCATTGCTTCCTAGGAGGGCAGGAATGATCCAAGTGGTTGTTGGTGGCCACCCACCTATCCCATTTGGACCCCCACAACTGTCTCTTTCAGTTTTTTCAGTTTCCTAAATTGTAGCACAATTTACTATTTTTAGCATTTTTTTGGGCCCTGAACTTCCAGAGCCATTTTGAGGCCCTAAACGACGTTTTTTGGGAAATCCAAGGGCAACATGGGTCCATGTTGTCCTTCACAAAGTTGTAGTGCTCAGATAGATCTTTTTGATGAGCTATTGTATGCGTCAAACAGAGATTGTATGCCAAAGTTACGACCCTGGGAAATTGATGTACCAATTTACCCAAACAGGGCCCACAGTTTGGTGTTTCATCTTCGAGGGTTAGGTTTTGGGATGTGAAGGGTTTTCCATTATTTCTCAACAATAAATAGGCCTTAGAGCCTCATTGTTACACAGTTTAGAGGCATGTAACCGCCACATCTCTTCTCAGAGATAAGCTACCATTGCCCTAGTTGGTTTATTTCCATTTCTGTTTGTAAGCATATTTTAGTATTTTATATTAATGAAATGAAGTATTATTTCCGCTGCATCTTTTTGTATATGGTTATCTCTGTATTTTTTTTTGTTCTTGTTTAAATCTGGATCAAGTGTGCAATGTAATGAAATCTAATGCATATGTGGAGGTGTAGGGTTGTAAGGTTGGGAGTTTATTTGGAGAATAAAGGAGCTACTTCTATGGATGTTTTCCCACACTAACATTCTACCATGTAATCCTTGTATCTGCCTTCCTTGTCATGCAATGTTTATTTTCTATTCTATTTAACATTGTTTAATAAGAGATTAGACCGTGTAGACGTATTATATGCTAATGCATATTTGTAAAATCTAACACAAATTAAGATCCATAGTTGTTACCAAGTGGCTATATATTGAAATATTACGTGCAAAAAATTGTTTTCTTTTTTTTGGTGTATACAATAGCTCTAAATTTCCCACCGTTAATTTTACCCTGAAATTTGAGATCAAGGGTTGTCAAGAGATAGTTGTTGCAATGTAGTAGTTAATTTTATGAATTGGATAACAAAGAACATTGTATTTAAGATAATAAAAATGTTGGCAATCCAAAACCATTTGCATGATGAAGATTACACTTCAATGAGATTTTATGTTGTATTTAATCATTCTTTGGAGCTTGCAACATAGACTAGCTTAGACTTGTGAGGTTGTACATATTTTCTAGGAGTTTGAGGATGTACTTTTGTTTCACAAGATGTATGTAACCTTGAATGTTATGCTTCCTCTCTCTGAAATCATGTGAGGATGGATGGGGATGTTCATCAAGTTGTTTGGTGGCAAATTGAGTGGTAGCTTGTGTCACCAAATTAAAACTTGAATGTTTAATTACTCCTTTCACCATTTGGGAATCTAGTGCACCGAGCATTCATAGAGACTCATGGCCAAATCATTGTCACTTTGTGGTATGTTTTCTACTCTCATGTGATTTGAGATCATTTTATATAAGAGCTAGATAATTTCCATCCAATGTATGTGATAGCTAAGTTCCATCTCATCTATGGTTAATTAGTGAAGTATAAGTTTGGTTGGGGTTCAATTAAGAGCACATGAAACTTTGAAGGGATTTTGAATTGTATGTTAATTGCAAGTGAGAGCTTCATTCATAACACCATGTGCACACACACACACACACATTGCAAGCTAATGTAAAGCTTTAGTACATGTTAGTGTTATTACAACTGAAGGTTCATTAAATTGAGTTCTCTTATAAAATAAAGTAGTCTTCATGTTGTATTTGCACATATAATTCCATAGTGCATACCATTTTGCTAAATTTTCTCATAGATGACATTTACATATATTCAACTAGTTCATGAATCTCATAATGTTCCACACACACACATGGTTTAAGCATAATACAAGTAGTTGGTTGACATAGTAGAGTGCCATGTGTGCACATTCAAAGTAGTGTATTCATATGTTTATTGCATGGCTATCTAAGAGTGTTGTTATCGTACATTCCAACACTAAGTGCATTGTTTAGTTTCATTGAAAACATAAAACACTAATTGTTTGGATAGTTTCTTTCCAAATAAGCAAAGCTCAATGTATTTTAAATTGGATGTGTGTTGATATAGAGTTATGCATAAAAATTTAAACCTTCAGAGATTAATCTATTGCCAACAATTAAAGCATCATTCTTTGAATCCTTTGATTGGGCCTTAATTATAGTAGCATAAATAAACAAGTAGATCCATAATAAAACTACGAAAAAAACCATTAATTCCACCTACCTAGTGATAGACAACAAAGAAACCAACTTACAATCTTGATTGTTATTAGTATTGTTAGCTGATTTTTGTGTGCAAGCTACATTGATAATAGAGGCCTTGAGGCCTTATAGCCATTTTTAAGAACAAAGACTAGATATCAATTCTAGAGAGGGTCTATATAGGTGAAGTGGGTGGACTATAAGTCTCTCGTTTATGGATCATAGGAGGTTATCATGTAGTATCTTTTTTAGGCCAAAATTTTCATCTACTACAAAGTGAGTGATTATTTTTCATGGTAATTTGCAACACAAATTAGAAAAATAAAGGAGGAAGGCACAATGATCAATCCTTGTTGAAATTTTCCTAAATTGATATCCTCTATGGTACATCATAATTCAATATATTAATGATAAGCTCTTTTAATCCTCGAGTCTTTCCTCTGATTTTCTTAGTTTATTTCAATATTTTCAAGTATTGTGCTTCTACTTTGACATCTTAATGTGATTAATCCTGAGGATGAACCACATTAGTTGGTTCGAAATGTCGACCAAATCTCAAAAATGTGATTAATCTGAAAGACAATACTATTATCTTAATTATAAGTGATCACACAACAAGATATGAACTCATAGTATTTGTAGTAGCACTTTAAGATTTGTTGCAATGAGTTGTCCAATGAAATATCTATGCTAGTTAACATATCAACATTAATAAAAATCATATTAAATGGACTAATTTAAATCAATTTAAAGACTAATATAAACTAAAAATCCTACAAACTAATCCAAATTAATCAATTCAATTTGAACCAATTAATTTGGATAAATTTAACATAACTATTACATTTAACTTAAAAAAAATGTCAGATGAAAAAGAAAGAAAAAACAAAAAAAACAAAACACTACAATACTCTCTTCAACAAAATATTTAATTATTTAACTCTAATCAAATTTAAATATCACATCGTTCTACACATACCATACCCTCCTTCCTCTCATCACACTTCACTAAAAAAATCTTTAAAATACACATAATAGTTGGATCCTTGTGATTTTGTCCAATGATAAACACAAATTTCAACCTTCCGATGTGCCTCCATCCCTTATCATCACCTTCTAAGTGGAAATATAACAATTTTGGTCATGAAAAGAAAAACACCTTAACCTCCACCCTAACATAAAAAAAATATTTATGAGCCAATGGATGAGAGATTATTATTTTTATTTATATTGTGGTGGGCAATCTCCCCCACCACACTGAGAGCCATGAAAATCAAAAGAAAGTTAATGGAGAGGACATGGACATAAATAATAATTTATGCTGTGGTGGGTACTCTGCCCCACCAAATTCAAATTCAAGCCCCAGAAGTCACTTTTAGAAACATCGGGATCTCTCAAGGTAGGTGGTAACTGGGCTAACATCCTAGTTAGTTAGCCAAGGTACAAATCATTAACTCAAAGGGCACCCATGGTAATCAAACGCAGAAGCCACGCATTATATAAGACCTGCGAACCTCGAACATTATGCAAGAACAGAATTGCCATGTTTTATGAGTAAAGTAGGGATCTGGTATAGTTGGAGGGCGGCTATGGGTTTGGGAGGAATGGGCAAAGCTCTCTGCTCAGAGCTCAAGCAATGAATGAGTCGATTGAGTCTTCCCTAAACCTCCCAAACCCGTCATCACCTTTCACAGCGCATCTCTCCTTCACTTGCAGCGCCTTCGCCATGGATGCTCTCTGCGCAAAGAAAATAGCAGGCATGTATGCATGGCTTCTTCTTCTTATTAATTAGCTGCTCTCTTTTTATCAGAATTTTACGTCAATAGGTTTTCTTGCATGTGCTTGATCTGACTGGTCAATTGTATGGCTGTTTTTGTATTTGTATTGGTGAACAGCTGTGTGTAACCCTATCAAGGAATAAACAAAAAGTGCGATGGCTTGACCAAGATTTTAAGGTCTGGATGGCCTGAAGTTTTAATGGATCAAATCTCTGTCATCTAGGGTTCCAATCCAAGAACGAATTGTAATTTGATGACAGGGATGTGTGGAATTCAGTTTATATGGGATTCTTAAGCATAGGATATGGATTCCCCAAACCGCCCTTTGTGTTTCTGCCAATCTGCCAGTCGAAATTTGGCATAAATTTAAGTTTCTGGTGTAGTTTTACAGCAGTTCCAGGGTGTGGTTTCTGCAAGGCACGATAAATAATTGATAATTATTTTATAGGTCGTATATAACAATGATGACTTTTTCAAAAATATCTTATTTTTAATTGAAAATTATATTCATCCATGTATTACCTTTTCTTTTCCTTGATCCCTTTTTTTAATATGAAGAACAAAAATACATTTCTTTTTCTTTCCAATGTAAGCAAAAGGATCAATTTCCTTTCCCATCAAAATTAATATGATAGTATAAGTGTGTTCTTTGCCAATAAACAATTTATTAAGTTGAAAGACTAGCATTTCTTCAATATACTTGAGCAACATCTAATAAACATTATTTATAATAAGTTGTAATGGGAATAAAATGATTGTTAGAAAAAATGTTCACTATCATTTTAGTGAATTGAGTTATGTCTATTCCGTACAGATAAGAGAAAATAAATAAATAATGCATTTTCAAATTTTGACATGTGTGTATAATTTTGGAAGGTCTTTCACTCATTTGAGTTCATTTCTCTTTATTTTTAAAGAAGCTTAATAGATGTATAACAAGTCAAATTGGTTTTAAGTTGATATTAATGTGATACTTTTCTTTCTAATAATTGTTACATGTAGCTTCTTAAAAACTATTTTTCCTCTATGTTGAGCAGGAGCAATAAACTATAAACTATTTATTTTCATCCAAAATGACATCAAGTTGGCAAAAAGTTTAACTTGCTTACAATGTTTTCCAAAAACATTTGGATTACAATATGTCATTTAAAACTCTCTACATGTTTCAAAACCATAGAAATAACTATCATAATAATTACTAACACATATCATATTATAAATGATCATTATTTTCATTTAGAAATCATACATTTGAAGGACTTATAACCCAACTCAATAATCTTGAATGTTGCTAACATATTAGAGTTAGTATTGAATTTTGTATCTATCTCTTGAACTTTCATTATTTATTTGACCAAACATAACCTATGTTGCACGGGGACTCGTCCCCCCACCCCCCAAAAAAAAACCACCCCCAAGAAAAACCCATGTACCATGTTTGCCTGCATTCCAAGGACTTTTGTACCCTTAGTAAATGTCCCCAAACTACTGGATACTTCATTGCGGACTCGAGTACTTGTTGGTTGTCCCCAAGATGTTCCAGACAGATTTCAAGGTTGTTCTGAATATACTTAAGGGATGTTTTTGGCATATTTCAAGGATTTTCAGGGCAGATTTCAGCAATGTTTTGGGCAGATTTCAAGGATAATCCAAGCATATAACTTCAGTTTGACAATTATGGATATTGGTGATTGAACAATATATTCATTTTTCCCATCCATTATTTTTTTAATGCATTGAATCTGAATTTTGTATTCATGTTACAACTCAAAACATGGATTTTGTATGATGGGTTTCAATTTGGATTTTTGGTGACTTAGATATTGTATTTTCAATGGTAAAATTACAAAAAGCAGACTCCATATCAAGAAAATAGAAAATGCAACATTTTAAAAGGCTAATCCTTGTGGTTATTGCTCTTGTTCTCTCTCATTTTTTGGATCATCTTATCTTTTACATATTGTACGTGGATTTCGAGGAATCATTCAAGTTCAGTGCTTCCACCATCACAACCTCAAGCATTGTGAAAAATATCAGATAATAGTGACTTGGATTGGGTACTAAATGTTTAAAATAAATTCCTATTCAATCCCCTTCTTAATCTGAAATATGAATTTAATATTTAAAAAAAAAACTGGTTTTCAACACAGTTGTGAAAGTTTGCAAAATATGTTGAGAAGGGAACACCTTTTATGTTTCATAGTCATCATTAACAAGAAATATGAGGGAAAAATATCGTTATATAAAGGCAATTCTATGTGATAGATCCTTCATTGACCTATAACAAATTGAAAGTAGTTACAATTAAGTTTCCTAAAGCTAAAGCTCATGTATAGTCGCCAATAATGGAATGCCACTGAACCCCTTTTTAAATTGTTCAAGATTTTAATTGACGAATATAGGGGTTGTGTGTAGTACACTATAGCTTGTTATGTTTACAAGCTTGAAACAACTACAACTGTTAATATTGAAGCTACACTTGATCTTCAACTAAAAAAGAATGCTCTGATCAATGTTGGTTAACATATTTTACTTCAAACAATGTTGAGCCATCACCACATTGTCCTTGAGTGTGTGGAGAATGGCCTCTCGGGTGTGAAGCATGTAATCTATTGCTTCAACTTCGGATGTGCTTAGTTAATATCAATTCATTGAAGGCAATTTTTGGCTATTTAGCACTTCTTATGGAATCATTTTGGTAGTGTCATGATAGATGTAGTCATATTCCCATTGATGTTTCCTTTTTTAATTAAAGAATATCAAATAAGTTTTCAATAATTTGTTTACTATTTATGCTTGACTATCTATTTAAGGGTGATAATTTGTACTCATGTTCATTTGGGCGCCTTGGAGTTTTAAATATCTACTACCAAAATTTGACGTTGGTCACCATTCGACATAATGAAATGAGGCATACCTTGTAACTTAAAAATATCATCCATGAAAACTTGTGCAACAATGGAGGGTGTAAATGGGTATGATATGGCACAAAAGTGAGGATATTTGGAAAGGGAACTGATTACCAATGTGATGATTGATTTTTTTGCCTAGTATCAGGAAGTCCAGGATGAAATATGTAGCAATGTTAGTCCATATAGTGGTAGGTATTGTCAATGGCTACGCTTCCTTGAGAGTTTTCATTATCTCCCCCTTGTTCCTTTGAGTAAAATAATATAAGAGAAATGGCTTATAAAAACAATAAATACAAATTTTAAAAAATAATATTATAATGTATTTTGTGAAAAATAAATTTTAAAATTTGAATTTGGGTTAACATAATATAATAACTCACAGAGTACCACAAAAAATTTTGATATAGAAATACGTTTTGACATTGTAAATTTTAAGTCTATGCTTTGAAATTATATTAGTACTTTCATAATTACCCATGAAATAATCTCCAAAAAAATTTAAAAAATTTAACATCATGAAGGTGCGGGTGATGGGACATTCTCCTAGGGGTTGGGGGAGATATAATATTATCCTAATATCTAACCCTACCCCCACCCTCTCATTTAAAATTTCCCACTATCTGTAACACCCTCCTATCACATTTACCCAAGATAATGGTCCACTGAGGTAAACATGTGACGAAGAGTTACTATGATATGATTCAACTCCCCAAGTATAGTTAAGGAAGTGGAATCGACTAAACAAAACCAAACTAACCTTCCTCAAGAATTATAGAGCCTTTAGCAGCCAACCAACCCCTATAGGTGCCTAACCCCTTACACAACTTGTTGTTTTTCTTAGCTAGATCCCTAGTCACTCCCATGACAAGCATTCCATGCAATTGCGACCCTTCATTCACTCTCATAGCAAGGCATCCATGCGACTGTGGCCTTTTTCAGGCAGTTATGTGCCAATGACCCTGAATTCTAAGCCACTGTTTCAGGGCTAAGACTTAGGCCTCTACCCAGAACTTCATGAAACTTCTAGAAATGATAAATAACATGATGACAAGGCCTCTAATGCAAAACTTGAACAAGGACCTAGTTTGAAAAGGCCTAGCCATGACAGAAATTTTGTCAAACACATCATGAACATGTAATCTACAAGTCATATAAACACATATGAGCATATGGACTCCATACTTATCTGAGATTTGTCTAGAAGGTATGATGTCCTCTTATAATAGTTACTTTGCCATATATTAGATCATACATTCATTATTCATTCATTTACTAATCAAAACATGATGACAGTCATAACTCAAGTCTGTCGTAAACCATGCTTATAACCAACATATAACCAATAGAATAATAATGATAGCACAACCATTATAACCACATAATAACAAACACATTTACACATGATACACAAGAGAAAAAGAGCTCTTATTAACATAAGTAAAATGCAACCAAACCAGGTACTTTCACGTACCACTCGACCATGGATTGGTTGAACCAAATCTTTCTTTCATCCAATCACCCCCGTGCCATATTCCAAGCATGAATGTGGGACTTACAAAAAAACAACCAGGGCTTTCTCAAGATTTATCGCAATCCACTAAGGGATTCCTTGGCCCAAGCCCTCATTTATACACGCAGGCTTTACCAAAATCCTGCCTGTTAGTGCCTAAATCTACCTCAGGCTGAAAAAAGGCAAGTCTAGGGTAACATCAAACCACGCTTAACCTAGTAGCTAGCCCTAATAGGTCGGGAGAGGGCTCCCTCCTTGTCAATCTCAATTGAAATATGGCAACTAGGGCTTGAGATGACTGAAAATTAATGCATATTTTAGGCTAGGTATATTTGCTCAGAGGATTTTGATTGATTTTAATGGTTGGTTGCTGGATCAAATGAGGAAGGCAGTTTTGGGTCCGGGAAATCAAATCAGATTTGCAGAGGTTTCTGTGAGGTGAGGTAGGCAAGTGTTTTAGCACTTTGAAATTGATGCTATGGTGAGTCTAAAGACTGGTGAGGAGTTGGAGAGGGCATGCAAGTTTCATGAGTCCTCTTCAAACAGTAGAAAACATTTAATACTGAATGCAACCCCAAGGCAGAGCATTGAACATTAATGGATTCCACCTATTAACATCAATCAGATCAAGGTATGATGTCCTCTTATAATAGTTGCTTTGTCATCTATTAGATCATACATTCATTATTCATTCATTTACTAATCAAAACATGATGAGAGTCATAACTCAAGTCTATCATAAACCATGCTTATAACCAACATATAACCAACAGAATAACAATGATAGCATAGCCATTATAACCACATAATAACAAACACATTTACACATGATACACAAGAGAAAAAGAGCTCTTATTAACATAAGAAAAATGCAACCAAGCCAGGGACTTTCACGTACCACTCAACCATAGATTGGTTGAACCAAATCTTTCTTTCATCCATTCACCCCCGTGCCATATTCCAAGCATGAATGTGGGACTTAAAAAAAAACAACCAAGGCTTTCTCAAGATTTATCGCAATCCACTAAGGGATTCCTTGGCCCATGCCCTCATTTATACACGCACGCTTTACCAAAATCCTACCCGTTAGTGCCTAAATCTACCTCAGGCTGAAAAAGGGCAAGTCTAGGGTAACATCAAACCATGCTTAACCTGGTAGCTAGCCCTACCAGGTCGGGAGAGGACTCCCTCCTTGTCAATCTCAATTGAAATATGGCAACTAGGGCTTGAGATGACTGAAAATTAATGCTTATTTTAGGCTAGGTATATTTGCTCAGAGGATTTTCATTGATTTTAATGGTTGGTTGCTGGATCAGATGAGGAAGGCAGCTTTGGGTCCAGGAAATCAACTCAGATTTGCAGAGGTTTCTGTGGGGCGAGGTAGGCAAGTGTTTTAGCACTTTGAAATTGATGTTATGGTGAGTCTAAAGACTGGTGAGCAGTTGGAGAGGGCATGCAAGTTTCATGAGTCTTCTTCAAACAACAGAAAACATTTAAAACTAAATGTAACCCTAAGGCAGAGCACTGAACATCAATGGATTCCACCTATTAATCTTGATTTATTTAGTTATGCAGAAAAAGATAGATGATGGCACATATACACATAAGACAAACTAAATAACAGAGGAGAAAACAATGCCAATACACATTACCACAAGAATCCCACAAAATGTTGCAAAACCCTGGTTCATTTCCTTGCCAAACTGCAGAAGTGATTTACAATGTAGCTCAATGCATCCACAAGAGTCCAACCTTTACAAATGACTAAGAAAGTACATAATATAGGCATCAAACCATCTATGCTAGCCATCAGGGGTCGAATCCATGAGTCAAGGAGCTGTTTCAACAACATCTAAACTAGGGACTAGAAAATAGGCAATGGAACAACTTGCCTCTAAAACTATGGAAATTGGTTCATTTAACCTCAAACCACCTCTAACTGATGTATCTACCCTCTCAAGTCATTTTTCATCAAATTTACATCATATTACATCATTTACCATCACAAATTTACCATGGAGAAGAGAAAAACTCAACTAATATTCAAACTAGGTGAAATTCTAAGTTTTTAGGCAAAATTGGCAAAACTTTGCCTGATGCACAGTGCCCTGAGCCTGATGCGCAATGCCACTTCAAGGCTGCTTTTGGAGGCCTTCCACTTCACCAAATCCAGCCCAAGTTAGCTTGTTGGAAAGCCTTGCCTGTCTAGTTTCTGTAACACTTTGTATTTTCTAATTTGGAGGTCATTTTCCCCCTCAAAAGTGGATTTTCCCAAGATTGGTTCCTGTGTGTCCAAAAAGTGGCAAAGAGGGCATTTTTTAGGTGTTTTTTTCCCTTTTGGTGGCCTAGATCTTCTCCAAAATTGATGAAACTTTCTAGGTTTACTTATTTTTTGATGCTGAATCCAAATCTACAAGTCATTTATCAAGAGGATCCACCAATTCAATGCGCAGTGCCGGTGATGCTGTGCATCACCCGGAATTTCCTGTGTTTCATAATTCAAAAATTTGAAATTGACAAAATTGTTTCAAAATTTGCCCAATTTTGGCTCAAAGCTGCATCACGGGTTACTTTGTTGGGCTAAAGTAATTAGCCAAAATGTTGAGCTTTTCATCCTTCTTTTTTCCTTTTGTTCCATTTTTCCCCTAGATTTGGAATTCATGTGGCCTCTACAATGATAGTTGGTGAAAGAGTGAAGTTGACCCCAGCAAGATGCACCATATTGTTATCCAAGTTTATCACAAACTACCTTGTTAACTCATGGTGATATTTGACCCTCTCAACCATTTCCCAAAACTCAAAACAACACTGATATCTGAAACATGTGGTGGCTAGAGGGCAAGCAAGGAGTTCACTCATGCTAATAGGTTCCTCCCTAATGATTTTTCCACCGTTGTGAGGCTTCTTGGACTGCACATTCCTTTCCCTTGAGTTGTCACTAAGTGTATCTTCTTCAAAACTTGATTCACTGCTTCTTTCCATACTTGTCTTAATGATGTAATGTGATGATGGTATGGTGAACAATGATAATGGGTGGGGACAAAGAAGATGAGTATGAAGAGATTTTGCAAATGTGGAATGGAGTAGGGGAATGGAGGGACAAGTTTAGGAAATTAGGGTTTTGACTTATGAGGGACTTAGGGTTTGATGAAGGGAGTGAGTTTTCTTAGGGGAATGGGAAAGGGAAAATGGAATTAAGGGGTTGATTTAGGGCAATGAAGTGTGGAAAAGGGGAAAAAGATGTTGGTTTTGTTATGGAGTGAAATTTTTGCAATGAGATGAAAATATATGAAGACAAGCTAGGGTTTGATTTTCAAGATGCAAAATTTATGAAAAAAACATGAAGAAGACTAATTTCAGCTCAAGATCGATGAAAACTTACTTGTAGGAGTGAAATGCAGTATTTGGAAGAATGTGGGATAAATTTGAGTGATTTTGGAAACTCCCTGGCCAATATGTAGTGCACTAAGCCCAATGAGTAGCACCTACCTAATGCGCAACGCCTGTGTAATTTAACACTGGCAAAAATTGTCTGATGCACAGCGCCAACCCTCTGATGCACACCGCCTCCCTGATGCGCAACACCTTTTTGTAGATGACTTTTGAAGGACTTATCGGTGTCCCAATTGGGTATGCGATAGTTCGTCGGAAAGATTATTGAGTCTACTTTCCAAAACATCTTGAATTTTTAAATTTGGAGTTCATTTTCCCTTTCAAAGGTCAAATCTCCCAAGATTGGTCAAAATGTGCAAAATGAGGCTGCCTAAAGGCAGACTGCTGTTGCAGTCAACTGT
>APFE030296984.1:179397-214975 GCA_000404065.3 Pinus taeda
AATAACAATATGGGGGCAATAGGGGCACAACAATATAAATAAGGGGTACAAATACCATAGTAATGGGGTAATCACTAGTATTATAGGGACCCAACAGACTCCACGTACCACCTGAACATAGATTGGATGAACCAAATATTTCTTTCATCCAATCACCCCTGTGCCATATTCCAAGCATGAATATGGGACTTACAACAAAACAACTAGGGCTTCCTCAAGGTTTATCGTAATCCACTGAGGGATTACTAGGCCCAAACCCACATCTATACAACCAGTCTTTACCGAAATCCCGCCGAGGGACTCCTAGGCCCAAACAAGAAACGTACACTACCAGGTATTACTGCAATTCCACCGTATACCGGTCCATGGATCACTAGGCATATACAAACATGGATGCCTCCAGATTTCTCTACCTAAACCATGAGGAATTTGTCCATCCCCACCTCTAGGTTTTACCATATATCTCGTCATTCACTAGTCAAGGATTCCTAGGCCCAATGAGGCTCCACCCTCTAGGATTTACCGTATATCTCGTCATTCACCAGTCAAGGATTCCAAGGCCTAACAAGGTCATACACAATCCCGATTTACTTCAATCCCACATTTATTGGTCCAAGTATTCCTAAACCTTGTGCTTCTCCCCAAGACCACCCCACTTAGCTTCGAAACCATCTCGAAATCCATCTCAACCAAGTAAGAGAAATCCCATCACACCATGGTTATCCACAAATGGAAAGGCAAGGTTCAAAATCAATGTCACACCTAGCAAAACCCATGCCAATGATAACAAGAGAACCAAATACACATATGCATGTACCATGCATGTCAAAACTAGTAAGGAAAGCATACATGCAACTCAATACCTGCAAATAGTCCCATTGTAGAAACGTGTTCCAACTCTTCTTTGCTTTATCTTTTCTTTCCTTTGTCTTCTTTTCCCTTCCCTTGCTTTCCTTACTCCAATGCTAGAGTGCTCCAAGAATGCTCTAAGTGTCTAATAGTATGAGAGAGAGAGAGAGAGATCCAAGCTAAAACTAACAAAAGGTTGTGAACTGACCCATAGAAGCCTTTTTATTAATGAGGCCTCTATTTTCTTCAATTTCCATTATTTTTCCTTCATTTTGCTCCTCACATGCAACCTGTGACCTTCACCTTCCTTTTCTCCTAATTTCCTTTATTTTCATAAATAAAATGCTAATAAATATCTGATGCCTTTCCAAATACTTTTCCATTTCCTTTGTCAAATTCCCTTAGCCATAATAAACCAAATGAACACCTACTAGGATGTTTAGCCCAACATTTAGCTTGGAATAAGTGTCCCGTGACCTTGTTTATTATTTTTATCTTTATTAACTTTATTATATGGATTTTCAACCCGAGGTTGTTACACTATATCTCCAACCACAATGAGGATGTGGGTGTGGGAATAAATTTATCCTAGCATCTCCTCTCACACCCATCCTCACAAAGATGGTATTGGGAAAATAGTGATATAATTTTAAATAAAATTCTTTGAGTGACTCACCGCACCCTCACACTCATGACATGTGGGAGTGGAGAATATAATGGTAGAATTATAAATGAGATGGTGTCTAATAATCCAATGTATCCCACCACACCCACACTCATGGGGCGAGGAGACACTAGGAGAATTTGTCTTTCCCCACCCCAAACTCATATTGTAGGGTGGGGAAGAGACACAGGGAGAATTTTATGTGGGAGACATTGAGAGAATTTTATTTAAAATTCTCAATATCCACCCTCATCCTCACCCTAAAATATGGGCCTATGTTTGGGGATAGATAGTGGGAGAATTTTAAATAAAATATTCCTAGTGAAATAACTTCCCCCAGTGTTTCCACACACCCCCAACCTCATATATTCAAGTCCGAGTGGGTGGGGAAAGATATTGGGAGAATTTGAAATTATCCTAATGTCTTTCTTGACTCTAAAACATGGCAATTAAATATCGAGGGAATTTTATTTAAGATTCCCCTAGTGTATCCCCCAATGCCACCTTCATGGTGAGGGTGGGGAAATTTTAAATAAAATTTTTGAAGTGTTTACCCCAACACACATCCTCAATTGAAAAAGGGAAGAAAAATTCCCCAATATATCCCCACTACCCCAACCTTCATGATGAGGGTGGGGGAGACACTGCAAGGATTTTATTTCACATGAGCTCAAGGGTGGTGCTATTGACCAAAAATGGTTGAAATCAACATATGGGAAACCACCCGGTTAGAGCCCAAAATTAAACTCTTTTCCATTTGGTTTGGTGGTTCCAAATGGTTAAATTGGGTCTAATTACCCCTCACTCTCCCTGTTGACTTGTGATGTTTCTAATTTACTATCAACAAGAACAGACAATCGAACTTACCCTCTTGCAATGCACTTGAAAGAAAGCAATTCTTAAACGGACACAAGGGCTCAGCCAAACCGCCAATGAGGTTTCTCCTGCAAAAGGAGGCTTTTTAAAAGGCATTTAAATGCAAATCTACTCTAAAATATAGGTAATAAAAAATAAAGCCTAAATACATCGTGATTGGGAAAGATATAGATCTTGTCCCAATCAAGAGCAAAGATAAAATGACATTTTGGACCAACTTTGAATTCAAAATAAAAATGAAGTTGACATATCAAGGAAAGAGTTCCAGGATCTATCACTTTTTCAAACAAATATGTACACTCAACTATCTGATAAATAGTTATCGGATTTCTATTACACATACCTTTAAATCTAAATAAGAATGAATTCACAATCAGCATAATGGTTGCATGATGAAATAGTTCTCATATTGCAACCATGATTCCAACAAAGATAAACTTCTCACCAATTTGGTAAATAATTATCAATAATAACATTTCTATCTATTTGAATTCACTGCTCAACTTTAATATGAACCAAATCCATCATGAAAAGATAGTTTTTCAAGGTTAAATAAGGATACAATTAAATGAAATTCACAATAGTGCAAAACCCAACAATCAAATACTTATTTGGATCAATAAGTCAATCAAAAATTGAATTAAAATGAAGAGTATCAATCAAACTTTAACCTTGAAATTAGTGTACAAAAGTTGCAGATCAGATCTAAGCTCTCCGAGTACATGAAACTGTCAGAAAAATTCATAATAACATGAAATTTTCAGAGTTGTAATACATCTCTTTAAACCTGGTTTAAAGATAGCTAATCTTATACAAAATTCAATCCCTTAGAGTGGTTCAAAGACCCTATTTTTGCAGAGAATTGGAACCTATTTCTCTGCTGCAAATCTTCTATTAATCATTTACAAACACAATTCCCTAATTTAATAGAGAGTTTTGGAAAGAGCGGTTTAGATCCATATTCTTAGAGTTGGAAAATTTCATTTGTCTCTTTGTTTTTCCAATCCCATTCCTCCAAGACTTCTTTGAATCATCTAATCTAACAGCTCTTTGCAAAAATGATGCCAAAAATATAATTAAAAGCCAATCAAATTGCACACAAAATTTAAAATATAAATGGTCATAACAAATCCCCCAAATTAAAATTGAAATTAATAAACCAAATATAAAATTTTACATGCTTTTGATTGTTCCCAATGGATATCTCTCTAGCAAAATTGATAATTTGAAACGAATTTGCAGTAGTAAGATATTCGGCAAATGAAATTCCTAAAACAAACTCGGAAAATTGCTTTTTTGGTTGCAAATTTGGAGATGTATATTTTATTAACTTTTAGGAGTGTTCAATGACCTAATATGGTCATGCAATCCCTTCCAAATTCTTGTCCTTAGAAGTATCTTTCCAACGAGCCCTCATTTGCCCATTTTCGCTGAGTAAAATCAAGATAAGGTCATCCAAAGTACGAGTTTTAAAAATATCAATTTGCTAGAAAAACACAATGTTGCGTAGTTTATTAAGTTTTTCTTAACATTTAACTTTTTGTTAATTTTAATAAATTTAAAATTTTATCTGCGGGTGGTAGCACAATTGGAAAAAAAAACATGTTGGCAAACCCTGTGTATCCAAATGATCGGAAATTCTATCCCCAAACATATCTCACCAATAGAACCAACAATATATATATATTATAATATATATAATTATTTTAATAAATAATATTTAATATAAATAAAAAAAATAAAAAAAACAATATGAAAATGAAAAAAAGAAAGAAAAGAGAGGGGGATATATTTAATGGAATGGGCACATGGTGGATATGTGAGGTAAAGGGAGAGGAGAGGAGAGGGCCGTGATGCAGTGGAGTGTGGGCCCTCTCCACTTCATTACATGTGTTTTAAACGGAGTTGTCTATAATGCGACTTTTTGGAGATTCTGGTGACGGAATCCGGCGGCAGAAATGAGGTTAAATCTTGATTTTTAGCAGTTAAAATGGATTTTTAACTGCATATTTGGATTCAGCGCCTTCGAAAACCCCTGGGAGTCATTGATTGTGCAGAAACTAGCTATCAAACTTGGGATTCCAATGAATTGCTGCCGGATTTTGACCGGAAAAATCCGCTAGAAAGGCTTTCAAAAAGTCGCGTTATAGACTACTGCGTTTTAAACCCCCTCCCCCCGATATAAAAGTCTTTTAACTTTCTCCTTTGAAGCCTCTCACGTCACCCCGGTGATTACGAATAAGATAAATACAAGACACTCTGGGAACCAGGGAGAATATTCCCTCTTATATATGGTATATTATTACGTATTTACAATCTACCCATTTTTATATATTTTTATTTTATAATTTTTCTATTTTTTATTGTTATTTAATTTTTAGTAATTAACAATATTTTAAAAAATTAATTCTATTATATTAAATATTATAATAATATAATTACAATCAATTATTAACAAACTTTAACGGGATATTATATTAACAACATTTAATTACATTTAATTATTCAAATTAAATTTAAGATTAAATTTTAATTATAAAATAAATTAAATTACAATGATTTTATTTACCATTTATAAAAAAGATAAATATAAATTTACATAATTTATGCTGAGAGGATGAAATTTGACCAAAAATATTTTCCAATTTATAAGTCATAATGAAATGAAACTTGCACTGTTGGAAAGCTAGCGACAAAATTCAAGAAAAGTGAAAATCTATCAAAATTAACAAAATTATAGCATTAAAGAAGTGATTTGACTAAAATTTACATGGAAGTTCCCCATAATGTTTGAAAATTGAGGGGAGCATTGTGGTCATAACAATTGGCGACACAGAGGGACAAGGAAGTTATTTTTGGTTTAGATAATGGGCTTAAAATTTACCAAAGGTCGAAATAAAAATTTTCAAAACATTTTTGCATATTGTACTATTTCCAAAGGTCTCACATAAACTACAATCAAAATAAGATAAGTTCTTAAAACATGAAAATACTTGAATGCCCAGCTCTAAAAAAAGAAACCAAATAGAGGCGTTAATTAATACTTTTAAATTTTCTCTCCACTACTGGATAACAAAGATAGCTAGGAGGTCTTTTAAAGAATTTGTATGCATCTATTAGATATGTACTTACCTCCTTTTCTTGACATCACTTTGTTTCCAGCAAGCTTGTTCAATACCTCGACGAAGTTGCCTTGATACCATGTATGCATTGACTCACTGTCAACGAGTCCGTCCAATTCCCAACGGGTTGGCATACAGGTCCCACACATATGTGCTTTCAACCCTCTTATATGCCACTCTTTTAATAAGTTGTATTTGGAAAATTGTTTTAGCAATTGGGTGAAGAGAGTGGGGTGATATAAAAGGCTTTCTATTTGAAAAAATAGATGTGATGCTAGTTAAGTTTGACCCATTGGTCTTCTCTTTAGATAACAATGTAGAAAGTTTTGTTTTTTAATTTGTAGGAGTATGGGAGGGATTCAAAGCAAAGACTGAAGACAATTTGTTCCTTATAAATGTGAACATATATTACTTGAACCATATCTTAATATTTCCCATAGATAATGTTTAATGTATGAGAAAAGTGAAAACTTGGTAAGGTTGACTTTTAGATAAATGAAATCCTATTAAAATGATAGAGTAAAGATTTCCCCATGTAAACCAACTAGTGTTGGGTAAGAAAGAATCCCCATATAGACTTTAGAAATATCACAAAATCCAACCCAATCAAAAGTGAAATAAAACCTTACAAAGAATGAAAATGTAAACATGAAATAAAAGGCAAATAAAAAATCCACGGTTAAAAGAAAACTCCAACGAGACCATTTATGAAAATATGTCTCAACAAAAGAGCAAAAATGAGGAAGGAATATGCGTTATACTTAAGTTGAGGTCTTGCTAAATTATGTCTCGCAAAGTTGTGACTAATAGGTTTTTATTGAAAGAGATTCCAGAAATTGGGGAGTAGTTATGAATAAAAGTAAAGTTACATCAAGATCTCACTTCGTTGTAAATATCTTGTTTGAAAATAAATTTTGAAGAAGAAAGAAAAATATTCTAAATGAAAATAGGCTAAAGAGACCCCCTAATATAAATTGTTTGCCATTTAATCATCATCATCACTACTTCTATTTGCCAGAAGGGATGCAAAGTAAACTGAAATATTTTTAAGCAATCTTGCTAGCAACATCAAACCTTTATTGTAACTAGTGAGGACCTGTAAAAATGGAGTTGAAAAAAAAAAAACTGAAACTAAAATCATGATGAAAAATGGTAAAATATGAAAATAAGCATATGAAATTACCTTGAAAATTTTCAATATGATTTACCTTAGATATGTTGATTTCCTCTAAATTCCATGCTTTAAACAAGTAACCTCTTATGATTAAAATTAAAATTAAATAGCATGAAGAAGTTATATCTTTAATGATGTTCACATATGCCTATGATCATTAGTTTATTGAACCTTAATTAAAGCAAGTATTAAGCCTTTTCATGCTCAAGTTATTGGAAATGAATAGAAACATAAAAAAAAAAATCAGATTTGTGCTAAAATAAAAACATGAAAATCTACCAAAATGTGCATTGCTTTATGTTGTAGATGTGGATATTCCTTGTGTGATGCAAGCGAGAATGAAAGGTTTTGGTTATATTTTAGCCCAAAATCTTTCTTTTAGATCCGATTTAATGATGCCAAAGTCCCAACCTATGTAACGATTCTTTCAATATTGAGAGAACATTGAGCTTTTTTGTGAAGTGAAAATAGTATTATGGGCCATTTTGACATCGAGATGGGGCAAAGTATACAATTAAAATGCAAACATATTCCCAAATCAAAATAAATGAATCAACAATAAAATTGCCTTTGCATCAACATTGACGGATTGGCGCAATGTAACTAAGCACTGAAAACGATGATCAATTTTGTTCTCACATTTTTATTTCGATCGTTGGCATGAGCTCATTCGTATGTCATCTTGTTTAGGTTTCCTCACTTGCATTCTATGTATCACGGTAAAAACAAAAAGCATGTGTGTTATACTTTTAGGTTTCCTCACTTGCATTCTATGTATCGCGGTAAAAACAAAAAGCATTTGTGTTATACTTAAGTTGAGGTCTTGCTAATTTATGTCTCGCAAAGTTGTGACTAATTATGTTTTTATTGAAAGAGATTCCTAAAATTGGGGAGTAGTTATGAATAAAAGTAAAATTACATCAAGATCTCACTTCATTGTAAATATCTTGTTTGAAAATTTGAAGAAGAAAGAACATGATACTAAATGAAAATAGGATAAAGAGACCCCCTGATGTAGGTTATTTGCCATTTAATCATCATCATAACTGCTTCTTTGAGCCAGAAGGGATGCAAAGTAAACTGAAATATTTTTAAGCAATCTTGCTAGCAGCATCAAAACTTCAGTGTAACTAGTGACGACCTGTAAAAACAAAGTTGAAATTACAAAATATTAAAAAAAAAAAAATGAAACTAAAATGAGGATGAAAAATGGTAAAAGATGAAAATAAACATATGAAATTTCCTTGAAGAATTTCGATATGATTTACCTTAGATATGTTGATTTCCTCTAAATTCCATGCTTTAAACAAGTAACCACTTATTATGATTAAAAGTAAAGAGCATGAAGAAGTTACATCTTTAACGACGTTCACATATGCATATGATCATTAGTTTATTGAACCTAAATTAAGGCAAGCATTAAGCCTTTTCATGCTCAAGTTATTGGAAATGAATAGAATCAAACAAAAAAAAATCAGATTTATGCTAAAATAAAAACATGAAAATCTACCAAAATGTGCATTACTTTATGTTGTAGATGTGGATATTCCTTTTATGATGCAAGCGAGAATGAATGATTTTGATTATATTTCAGCTCAAATTCTTTCTTTTAAATCCAATTTAATGATGCTAAAGTCCCAACCTATGTAGCGATTCTCTCAATATTGAGAGAACATTGAGCTTTTCTGTGAAGTGAAAATAGGGCCATTTTGATATCAAGATGGGGCAAACTATACCATTAAAATGAAAACATATTCCCAAATCAAAATAAATGAATCAACAACAAAATTGCCTCTGCATCAACATTGACGAATCAGGACAATGTAACTAAGCACTGAAAATGATGATCAATTTTGTTCTCGCATTTTTATTTCGATCACCAGCTTAATATGTTGTGAACTAACTCATTCGCATGCCATTTTGTTTAGGTTTTCTTACTTGCATTCCATGTATCCTGGTTAAAAAAAAAAGCATGTGTGTTATACTTAAGTTGAGGTATTGCTAAATTATGTCTCGCAAAGTTGTGACTAATTAGCTTTTTATTGAAAGAGATTCCTAAAATTGCGGAGTAGTTATGAATAAAAGTAAAGTTACATCAAGATGTCACTTTGTTGTAAATATCTTGTTTTAAAATAAATTTTGAAGAAGAAAGAACAAGATACTAAATGAAAATAGGCTAAAGAGACCCCCCCGTTGTAAATTGTTTGCCATTTAATCATCATAATAACTGCTTCTTTGAGCCAGAAGGGATGCAAAGTAAACTAAAATATTTTTAAACAATCTTGCTAGCAACATCAAACCTTCAGTGTAACTAGTGAGGACTTTTAAAAACAAAGTTGAAATTAAAAATATTAAAAATAAAAAACTAAAACTAAAATTAGGTTGAAAAATGATAAAAGATGAAAATAAGCATATGAAATAACCTTGAAAAATTTTGATATGATTTACCTTAGATATATTGATTTCCTCTAAATTCCATGCTTTAAACAAGTAACCTCTTGTTATGATTAAAATTAAAGAGCATGAAGAAGTTACATCTTTAATGATGTTCACATATGCCTATGATCATTAGTTTATTGAACCTAAATTAAGGCAAGCATTAAGCCTTTTCATGCTCAAGTTATTGGAAATGAATAAAACGATAAAAAAAATAAAATAAAATAAATCAGATTTGTGCTAAAATAAAAACATGAAAATCTACCAAAATTTGCATTTCTTTATGTTGTAGATGTAGATATTCCTCGTATGATGCAAGCGAGAATGAAAGGTTTTGATTATATTTCAGCCCAAAATATTTCTTTTAAATCCAATTTAATGATGCCAAATTCCCAACCTATGCAACAATTCTTTCAATATTGAGAGAACATTAAGCTTTTCTGTGAAGTGAAAATAGTATCATGGGCCATTTTGACATCGAGTTGGGGCAAAGTATACCATTGAAATTCAAATGTATTCCCAAATCAAAACAAATGAATCAACAACAAAATTGCTTTTGCATCAACATTGGCGGATCGCGGCAATGTAACAAAGGACTGTAAACGATGATCAATTTTGTTCTCACATTTTTATTTCGATCAAATCGGCTTAATCTTTTGTCAACTAGCTCATTCGTATGCCATTTTGTTTAGGTTTGCTCACTTGCATTCCGTGTATCCCAGTAAAATCAAAAAACATGTGTCTTATACTTAAGTTGGGGTCTTACTAAATTATTTCTCGCAAAGTTGTGACTAGTTGGCTTTTTATTGAAAGAGATTCCTAAAATTGGGGAGTAGTTATGAATATAAGTAAAGTTACATCAAAATGTCACTTTGTTGTAAATATCTTGTTTGAAAATAAATTTTGAAGAAAATAGAACATGATACTAAATGAAAATAGGCTAAAGAGACCACGTGATGTAAATTGTTTTCCATTTAATCATCATCATAACTGCTTCTTTGAGCTAGAAGGGATGTAAGGTAAACTAAAATATTTTTAGGCAATCTTGCTAGCAACATCAAACCTTCAGTGTAACTAGTGAGGACCTGTAAAAACAGAGTTGAAATTAAAAAATATTATAAAAAAAACAAAAACTAAAATGAGGATGAAAAATGGTAAAAGATGAAAATAAGCTAATGAAATTACCTTGAAGAATTTCGATATGATTTACCTTAGATATTTTGATTTCCTTTAAATTCCATGCTTTAAACAAGTAACCTCTTCTTATGATTAAAATTAAAGAGCATGAAGAAGTTACATTTTTAATGATGTTCACATATGCCTATGATCATTAGTTTATTGAACCTAAATTAAGGCAAGCATTAAGCCTTTTCATGCTCAACTTATTTGAAATGAATGGAATCACAAAAAAAAAAATTAGTTTTGTGCTAAAATAAAAACATGAAAATCTACCAAAATGTGCATTTCTTTATGTTGTAGATGTGGATATTCCTTGTATGATGCAAGCGATAATAAAAGGTTTTGATTATATTTCAGCCCAAAATCTTTCTTTTTAATCCAATTTAATGATGCCAAAGTCCCAACCTATGTAGCGATTCTTTCAATATTGAGAGAACAATGAGCTTTTCTGTGAAGTGAAAATAGTATCATAGGCCATTTTGACATCGAGAAGGGGCAAACTATACCATTAAAATGCAAACGTATTCCTAAATCAAAATAAATGAATCAACAACAAAATTGCCTCTGCATCAACATTGACGGATTGGGGCAATGTAACTAAGAACTGAAAACGATGATCAATTTTGTTCTCACATTTTTATTTCGATCACCAGCTTAATCTGTTGTGAACTAGCTCATTCATGAATCATATGCCATTTTGTTTAGGTTTCCTCACTTGAATTCCATGTATCTCGGTAAAAACAAAAAGCATGTGTGTTATACTTAAGTTGAGGTCTTGCTAAATTATGTCTCACAAAGTTGTGACTAATTAGGTTTTTATTGAAAGAGATTCCTAAAATTTGGGAGTACGTATCAATAAAAGTAAAGTTACGTCAAGATGTCATGTCGTTGTAAATATCTTGTTTGAAAATAATTTTTGAAGAAGAAAGAGCAAGATACTAAATGAAAATAGGCTAAAGAGACTCTGTGATGTAAATTGTTTGCCATTTAATCATCGTCGTAAATGCTTCTTTGAGCCCAAAGGGATGCAAAGTAAACTAAAATATTTTTAAGCAGTCTTGCTAGCAACATCAAACCTTCAATGTAACTAGTGAGGACCTGTAAAAACAGAGTTGAAATTAAAAAATATTAAAAAAAATACTGAAACTAAAATGAGGATGAAAAATGGTAAAAGATGAAAATAAGCATATGAAATTACTTTGAAGAATTTCGATATGCTTTACCTTAGATAGGTTGATTTCCTCGAAATTCCATGCTTTAAACAAGTTACCTCTCCATATGATTAAAATTAAAGAGCGTGAAGAAGTTACATCTTTAATGACATTCACATATGCCTATGATCATTAGTTTATTAAACCTAAATTAAGGCAAGCATCAAGCCTTTTTCATGCTCAAGTTATTGGAAGCAAACATGAAAAAAAAATCAGATTTGTGCTAAAATAAAAACATGAAAATCTACCAAAATGTGCATGGCTTTATGTTGTAGATGTGGATATTCCATGTATGATGCAAGCGAGAATGAAAGGTTTTGATTATATTTCAGCCCAAAATATTTCTTTTAAATCCGATTTAATGATGCCAATGTCCCAATGTCTGCAGCGATTATTTCAATATTGAGAGAACATTGAGCTTTTCTATAGCTAAAATAGTATCATGGGCCATTCTGACATCGAGATGGGGCAAAGTATACCATTAAAAAGAAAATGTATTCCCAAATCAAAATAAATGAATCAAAAATAAAATTACCTCTGCATCAACATTGATGGATCAGAGCAATGTAACTAAGGATTGAAAACGATGATCAATTTTGTTCTCACATTTTTATTTTGATCACCGACTTAATCTATTGTGAACTAGCTTATTCATATGCCATTTTTTTTAGGTTTTCTCACTTGCATTTCATGTATCCAGGTAAAAACAAAAAGCATGTGTGTTATACTTAAGTTGAGGTTTTTCTAAATTATGTCTCGCAAAGTTGCGACTAATTAGGTTTTATTGAAAGAGATTCCTAAAATTGGAGAGTAGTTATGAATAAAAGTAAAGTTACATCAAGATGTCACTTCGTTGTAAACATCTTGTTTGAAAATAAATTTTGAAGAAAAAATAACAAGATACTAAATGAAAATAGGCTAAAGAGACCCCCTGATGCAAATTGTTTGCCATTTAATCATCATCATAACTGCTACTTTGAGCTAGAAGTGATGCAAAGTAAACGGAAATATTTTTAAGCAATCTTGCTAGAAACATCAAACCTTTAGTGTATCTAGTGAGGACCTGTAAAAAGAGTTGAAATTAAAAAATATTATATAAAAAACTGAAACTCAAAATCAGGATGAAAAATGGTAAAAGATGAAAATAAAGCATATGAAAATTACCTTGAATAATTTCAGTATGATTTACCTTAGATATGTTTATTTCCTTTAAATTCCATGCTTTAAACAAGTTACCTCTTCTTATGATTAAATTAAAGAGCATGAGAAATTACGTTTCAATGATGTTCACATATGCGTATGACATTATTTATTCAACCTAAATTAAGGCAAGAATTAAGCCTTTTAATGCTCAAGTTATTGGGCAAAAAAAAAATATAAAAAATAAAAATCAGATTTGTGCTAAAATAAAAAATGAAAAATCTACGCAAAAATGTGCATTGCTTTATGTTGTAGATGTGGATATTCATTGTATGATGCAAGCAAGAATCAAAGGTTTTGATTATATTTCAGGCCAAAATATTTCTTTTAAATCCTATTTAATGATGCCAAAGTCCCAAACTATGCAGCGATTCTTTCAATATTGAGAGAACATTGAGCCTTTCTTTGAAGTGAAAATGGTATCATGGGCCATTTTGACATTGATATGGGGCAAAGTATACCATTAAAATGAAAACGTATTCCCAAATCAAAATAAATGAATCAACAACAAAATTGCCTTTGCATCAACAATGACGGATCAAGGCAATGTAACTAAGGACTGAAAACGATGATCAATTTTGTTCCCACATTTTTTTTTCGATCACCAGCCTAATCTGTTGTGAACTAGCTCATTCCTATGCCATTTTGTTTAGGTTTCCTCACCTGCATTCCATGTATCCTGGTAGAAACAAAATGCATGTGTGTTATACTTATGTTGAGGTCTTGCTAAATTATGTCTTGCAAAGTTGTGACTAATTAGCTTTTTAATGAAAGAGATTCCTAAAATTGGAGAGTAGTTATGAATAAAAGTAAATTTACATCAAGATGTTACATTGTTGTAAATATCTTGCTTTAAAATAAATTTTGAAGAAGAAAGAACAAGATACTGAATGAAAATAGGCTAAAGAGACCCCCCACTGTAAATTGTTTGCCATTTAATCATCATCATAACTGCTTTTTGAGCCAGAAGGGATGCAAAGTAAACTGGAATATTTTAAAGCAGTCTTGCTAGCAACATCAAACCTTTAGTGTAACTAGTAAGGACTTTTAAAAACAGAGTTGAAATTAAAAATATTAAAAAAAAAACTGAAACTAAATTCAGGATGAAAAATGATAAAAGATGAAAATAAGCATATGAAATATCCTTGAAGAATTTTGATATGATTTACCTTAGATATGTTGATTTCCTCTAAATTTCATGCTTTAAACAAGTAACCTCTTCTTATGATTAAAATTAAACAACATGAAGAAGTTACATCATTAATGATGTTCACATATGCCTATGATCATTAGTTTATTGAACCTAAATTAAGGCAAGCATTAACCCTTTTCATGCTCAAGTTATTGGAAATGAATAATATGATAAAAAAAAAAATCAGATTTGTGCTAAAATAAAAACATGAGAATCTACCAAAATATGCATTTCTTTATGTTGTAGATGTGGATATTCCTCGTATGATGCAAGCACGAATGAAAGGTTTTGATTATATTTAAACCCAAAATATTTCTTTTAAATCCAATTTAATGATGCCAAATTCCCAACCTATGCAGCGATTCTTTCAATATTGAGAGAACATCGAGCTTTTCTATGAAGTGAAAATAGTATCATGGGCCATTTTGACATCGAGATCAGGCAAAGCATACCATTAAAATTCAAACGTATTCCCAAATCAAAATAAATGAATCAACAACAAAATTGCCTCTCCATCAACATTGGCGGATCAAGGCAATGTAACTAAGGACTAGAAACGATGATCAATTTTGCTCTCACATTTTTATTTCCATCACCAACTTAATCTATTGTGAACAAGCTCATTCCTATGCCATTTTGTTTAGGTTTCCTCGCTTGCATTCCATGTATACGGTAAAAACAAAAAACATGTGTCTTATACTTAAGTTGAGCTCTTGCTAAATTATGTCTCCCAAAGTTGTGACTAATTAGTTTTTTATTGAAAGAGATTCCTAAAATTGGGAAGTAGTTATGAATAAAAGTAAAGTTACATCAAGATGTCACTTTGTTCTAAATATCTTGTTTGAAAATAAATTTTGAAGAAAAAAGAACAGGATACTAAATGATAATAGGCTAAAGAGACCCCGTGATGTAAATTGTTTGTCATTTAATCATCATCATAACTGCTTCTTTAAGCCAGAAGGGATTCAAGGTAAACTAAAATATTTTCAGGCAATCTAGCTAGCAACATCAAACCTTCAGTGTAACTAGTGAGGACCTGTAAAAACATAGTTGAAATTAAAAAATATTATAAAAAAAACAGAAACTAAAATGAGGATGAAAAATGGTAAAAGATGAAAATAAGCTAATGAAATTACCTTGAAGAATTTTGATATGATTTACCTTAGATATGTTGATTTCCTATAAATTCCATGCCTTAAACAAGTAACCTCTTCTTATGATTAAAATTAAAGAGCGTGAAGAAGTTACAGTTTTAATGAACTTAAATTAAGGCAAGCATTAAGCCTTTTCATGCTCAAGTTATTGGAAATGAATAGAATCACAAAAAAATCCAGTTTTGTGCTAAAATAAAAACATGAAAATCTACCAAAATGTGCATTGCTTTATATTGTAGATGTGGATATTCCTTGTATGATGCAAGCGACAACGAAAGACTTTGATTATATTTCAACCCAAAATCTTTATTTTAAATCGAATTTAATGATGCCAAAGTCCCAACCTATGCAGTGATTCTTTCAATATTGAGAGAACATTGAGCCTTTTTGTGAATTGAAAATAGTATCATGGGCCATTTTGACATCAAGATGGGGCAAAGTATACTATTAAAATGCAAACGTATTCCCAAATCAGAATAAGTGAATCAACAACAAAATTGCCTTTGCATCAACATTGACAGATCAGAGCAATGTAACTAAGGACTGAAAACGATGATCAATTTTGTTCTCACATTTTTATTTTGATCACCAACTTAATCTATTGTGAACTATCTCATTCGTACACCATTTTGTTTAGGTTTCCTCACCAGCATTCCATGTATCATTGTAGAAACAAAAAGCATGTGGGTTATACTTATGTTGAGGTCTTGCTAAATTATGTCTCGCAAAGTTGTGACTAATTAGTTTGTTATTGAAAGAGATTCCTAAAATTGGGGAGTAGTTATGAATAAAATTAAAGTTACATCAAGATGTCACTTCGTTGTAAATATCTTGTTTGAAAATAAATTTTGAAGAAAAAGAAATAAGATACTAAATGAAAATGGGCTAAAGAGACCCCCTTATGTAAATAGTTTGCCATTTAATCATCATCATAACTGCTTCTTTGAGCTACAAGGAATGCAGAGTAAACTGAACTATTTTTATGCAATCTTGCTAGCAACATCAAACCTTCAGTGTAACTAGTGAGGACTTGTAAAAAGAGAGTTGAAATTAAAAAAAATATTAAAAAAAAATTGAAACTAAAATCAGGATGAAAAATGGTAAAAGATGAAAATAAGCATATGAAATTACCTTGAAGAATTTCAATATGCTTTACCTTAGATATGTTGATTTCCTCTAAATTCCATGCTTTAAACAAGTAACCTCTTCTTAGGATTAAAATTAAAGACCATGAAGAAATTACATCTTTAATGATGTTCACATGTGCCTAGGATAATTAGTTTATTGAACCTAAATTAAGGCAAGAATTAAGCTTTTTCATGCTCAAGTTATTGGAAATGAATAGAATCATTAAAAAAAAAAGTTAGATTTGTGCTAAATAAAAACATGAAAAGCTACCAAAATGTGCATTGGTTTATGTTATAAATGTGAATTTCCTTGTATGATGCAAGCGAGAATGAAAGGTTTTGATTATATTTCAGCCCAAAATCTTTCTTTTAAATCCAATTTAATGATGCCAAAGTCCCAACCTATGCAGCGATTCTTTAAATATTGAGAGAACATTGAGCTTTTCTGTGAAGTGAAAATAGTATCATGGACCATTTTGACATCGAGATAGGGCAAAGTATACCATTAAAATGCAAACTTATTCCCAAATCAAAATAAATGAATCAACAACAAAATTTCCTCTGCATCAACATTGACGGACTGGGGCAATGTAACTAAGGATTGAAATCGATGATCAATTTTGTTCTCACATTTTTATTTCGATCACCGGCTTAATATGTTGTGAACTAGCTCATTCGTATGCCATTTTGTTTAGGTTTCCTCACTTTCATTCCATGTATCCCAGTAAAAACAAAAAGCATGTGTGTTATACTTAAGTTGAGGTCTTGCTAAATTATGTCTCACAAAGTTGTGACTAATTAGCTTTTTATTGAAAGAGATTCCTAAAATTGGGGAGTAGTTATGAATAAAAGTAAAGTTACATCAAGATGTCACTTCATTGTAAATATCTTGTTTGAAAATAAAATTTGAAGAATAAATAACAAGATACTAAATGAAAATAGGCTAAACAGACCCCTGATGTAAATTGTTTGCCATTTAATCATCATCATAACTGCTTCTTTGAGCTAGTAGGGATGCAAAGTAAACTAAAATATTTTTAAACAATCTTGCTAGCAACATCAAACCTTTAGTGTAAGTAGTGAGGACCTGTAAAAACAGAGTTGAAATTAAAAAAATATCAAAAAAAAAACTGAAACTAAAATCAGGATGAAAAATGATAAAAGATGAAAATAAGCATATGAAATTACCTTGATGAATTTCAATATGATTTACCTTAGATATGTTGATTTCCACTAAATTCCATGCTTTACACAAGTAACCTCTTGTTATGATAAAAATTAAATAGCATGAAGAAGTTACATCTTTAATGACGTTCACATATGCATATGATCATTAGTTTGTTGAACCTAAATTAAGGCAAGCATTAAGCCTTTTCATGCTCAAGTTATTGGAAATGAATAGAATCAAAAAAGAAAAAAATCAGATTTGTGCTTAAAAAAAAACATGGAAATCTACCAAAATGTGCATTGCGTTGTGTTGTAGATGTGGATATTCCTTATATGATGCAAGCGAGAATGAAAGGTTTTGATTATATTTCATCCCAAATTCTTTCTTTTAAATCCAATTTAATGATGCCAAAGTCCCACCCTATGCAACGATTCTTTCAATATTGAGAGAACATTGAGCTTTTCTGTGAAGCGAAAATAGTATCATGGGCCATTTTGACATCGAGATGGGGCAAAGTATAATTAAAATTCAAACGTATTCCCAAATCAAAATAAATTAATCAACAACAAAATTGCCTCGGCATCAACATTGATGGATCGGGGCAATGTAACTAAGGACTGAAAACGATGATCAATTTTGTTCTCACTTTTTTATTTCGATCACCAGCTTAATATGTTGTGAACTAGCTCATTCGTATGACATTTTGTTTAGGTTTGCTCACTTGCATTCCATGTATCCTGGTAAAAACAAAAAGCATATGTGTTATACTTAAGTTGAGGTCTTGCTAAATTATGTCTCCCAAAGTTGTGACTAATTAGGTTTTTATTGAAAGAGATTCCTAAAATTCGGGAGTAGTTATGAATAAAAGTAAAGTTACATCAAGATGTCACTTCGTTGTAAATATCTTGTTTGAAAATAAATTTTGAAGAAGAAAGAACAATATACTAAATGAAAATAGGCTAAAGAGACCCCTTGATGTAAATTGTTTGCCATTTAATCATCATCATAATTGCTTCTTTGAGCTAGAAGGGATGAAAAGTAAACTGAAATATTTTTAAGCAATCTTGCTAGCAACATCAAACCTTCAGTGTAACTAGTGAGGAACTATAAAAACATAGTTGAAATTAAAAAATATTAAAAAGAAACTAAAACTAAAATCAGGATGAAAAATGGTAAAAGATGAAATTAAGCATATGAAATTACCTTGAAGAATTCAGATATGATTTACCTTAGATATGTTGATTTCCTCGAAATTCCATGCTTTAAACAAGTAACCTCTCCTTATGATTAAAATTAAAGAGCACGGAGAAGTGACATCTTTAATGACATTCGCATATGCCTATGATCATTAGTTTATTAAACCTAATTTAATGTAAGCATTAAGCCTTTTCATGCTCAAGTTATTGGAAACGAATAGAATCATAAAAAAAAAAAAATCAGATTTATGCTAAAATAAAAACATGAAAATCTACCAAAATGTGCATTGCTTTATGTTGTAGATGTGGATATTCCTCATATGATGCAAGAAAGAATGAAAGGTTTTGATTATATTTCAGCCCAGAATATTTCTTTTAAATCCAACTTAATGATGCCAAAGTCCCAACCTATGCAGCAATTCTTTCAATATTGAGAGAACATTGAGCTTTTCTATGAAGTGAAAATAGTGTCATGGGCCATTTTTACATCGAGTTGGGGCAAAATATACCATTAAAATGCAAACACATTCACAAATCATAATAAATGAATCAACAACAAAATTGCCTTTGCATCAACATTGATGGATTGGGGCAATGTAACTAAGGACTGAAAACGATGATCAATTTTGTTCTCACATTTTTATTTCGATCACTGACTTAATCTGTTGTGAACTAGCTCATTCATATGCCATTTTGTTTAGGTTTCCTCACTTGCATTCGATGTATCCCAGTAAAAAAAAAAAAGGCACTGGAAACTCGTAGGGTTTAAATGTTCTGAGGTGACATGGTTGACAAGCACATGTTGGTCCACTAGAAAATATTGTGAGTGATTTCAAATGACATAAGGGATGGTTAAGTCACCCCATCAATGAGAGCCCAGAAGGAACATGAGGAGTGCGTGTTAGAAGTTTTGGGGAATTGGACTTCAAGATTACATATAAGCCAAGCGACTAAAGGATAAATGAAAAAGACGTGTGTAGACAAGGAAAGGGTCCATAAGAAAACATGTGATGATGAGTTGTCCGGGGAGTTTCTCCCTCGGTAACTCAAATGGAAAGTCATTTGAAACCTTAGGGGTAGTCCGTTGAGCTGGGATAACATGTAAGGGTGGTGTCGTGAAGGTAGAATCAATGTTATGAATTAAGTCATGTAGCAAAAGGGGGCCCCAATGTGACAAGGGATGCTTGTGGCACCACAGAAGTTGATCCCCGAGAGAATGGAAAGGAGCAACATGTGAAATCTTTGGGGAAGAACCTCCTGGCTACGTGGTGGAGCAAGGCGATGGTTATAGTTGGGTCAATTGACTTGTAACACAAGTAATGTGTATAGTGTGGAGGAAAGGAACCCACCTATCCATGTCATCCTAGAAGGGAAATACCCCATAAAAATAGAAGAAGGTTGCAAAAGACACTGCCTAGGAAGAGCAAGCAAGGGGATGTGGCGTGTGGGCTAAGTCGAATACGAGAGAGTGAGAAGGAGGGGAAACCATGTGGAGACAGGCCCATGCATCCTACTTACATCACCCCGAGAACTAAATCCCAAGAGATATAAATAGTGTGCTCTAAGGAATAGTAGGGGTGTCGTGGCTCTCGGATCACGTGGAAAGGAAGAAACGAATATCCAATAAAAACATAAAGAGTGTAAGAAAAGGAGGGGCCCATGTGCATACGACATGTGAATTAGATTGTCTAGTAATTGTTGAGTTGCACTGGGGTTTATAAAAAGAACGCAACCAAAAGAAAAGGTATGGGATGAATACCTCTTGGACAAGACAAGCGATGTTGTGAAAAGGTGTGACCGAGCCTAGTTTTAGCAAATAAGGAATTTTAAGAAGAACAAGTCCATGGCTCTCAAACGGATATAGACATGGACAAGGGTTATTGTTTACTCATTGATATATTTCTTCCAAGACTTCTCGGTCTTTTCCATTGTTGTAAATTTTCTCAAATTATTCACTTGCTTAGGTCACTTGCAAATTGATTAAATTCTTTAATATTTGATAGAACGTGCAGTGAGAAAGGCTTTATCTTTGTGATTGTTTTTCATCCAATGATGCTCAAAGATTTAGTTACATTAAAATAACATACATAATGTCATTATAACCTATCTCATAAATCTATGAAGCAAAGTAAATAAATCAAGGCGCTTATACAGAGCACACAAATTTAAAAACTTTGATGAGTGGGTGAATACTTCCCTGAACATGTTAATGAGTAAATTTTATTAGAATATCTTTCAATCATTCTTTTCTAGAGAAGATTATGAACTTATTGATCGATTATTTCATACCTACAATATTAAAAATAAACAAAAAGAAAACTTGTCTAAACTAAACTACTTCTATTCATAATCTAATCTAATAAAGCATATTAAAACTAGGTAAATTATACTTAATGGAGCCAATCAAACTCTTTTATTTCTACACTTATGTGTACAACATGAGTTAGTAACAAAAAATTAATAATACTAAATTATGCAACTCAAAAACCAAATTTTGTATATTTACTTCTAATAAATTTAATACAATGAATCTATTAACAGGAAACCCCTCAATTTTGTACATTTACCTCTAATAAATTTAATACAATGAATCTATAACATGAAACCCCTCTTGTAACAAGTTCGCCAACCACTTCTCAAATAGATCTTAAAAATGAAGACGGAAATCTGAAAAAGATTGAGAAAATTCCAAAAAAGGAGAGGATAAAAGGCAATATTCAAATGATATTGTTATAAGTTATGGAGCATATAAACAATTGTTTGTAATAAAAATTAAAACTACACCACTATTTCCATATAGTAAAAGATTTTAAGGATTTATTCACAAATAAGTCATTTCATAAGAAGTGGTTGAAATAATGTTATTAGGATCAAAACTAACACCTGCCTGTGTATAAAACTCACGATCATGAGTGAAATTAAGGACTTGATCATCATATGAATGAAAAATTAGAATGGATTCTTGAATATTGAAATCATTAAAATGCTCAGAAGTTTGAAAATGGGAATTTGTAAGAATGATTTTTGAATTAGGGTATTCTCATTTTCAAATATATATTCAGTTGAAAGATTAAGAATATGAGAATCTGATATAACCATCATCGAAGGGTGTGTTCCAACATTCTCATTTCTCAAGTAATCATTATGAATGACTTCAATATATTCCTTTGTAAAAAGTAAATCAAAAAAGAAGGTTGATAAAATGTAGATTCATAAAAATTTCTTAGAGTTACGGGATCAATAATTCATTACTCTGATCCGAATTGGTAGGAAATTTGTCATTTATTTAAATTTGTAAGAGTTCCTTTGTCTTCTGGGAAAAAATTTGAACTCAGAGAGATCATTAAATTATTATCAAACGAATTAAGATCATCAAAAATATTAGGGTATGAATCATAATAACTATTTGAACAAATGAGATTAAATGCCCCCCTCTTTTTAAAATGATCATTAAAATCATAATCTGATTCCTGAGATTTTAATTATGTTTCTTTAATAATATCTATAGCACATAAATCATATTTAACATTATTAGAAATTATTTGCTATAAATCATATTTAACATTATTAGAAACTATTTCAGTAATGTATTGTGTTTGGATAAATCTATATTCTTGAGAATGATGATTTAAATGGTCTAAACTATGTGGTTGAAAGTATGGACATGAATTAAAAACTCAGAGCAATATAGTGTAGGAAGCATGCTGCTAAAAGGGTCATTGTTGTTGATATTTTCAATTAAAATTGTTGATTGTTGAATTTTTTTTAGTAGAATCATCATAATTCAAAACAACTTCACAATCAATACTAATTTTATCTGGTGTAAGCAAGTTTTTTTTGAGATCACTCATTAATAATTCCAATTTTTTCAGTTTGAATTGAATCAACAACAGTAGTAAATATATTACTCAAAATAATATTTTCTTATTCATTATGATTATTTAGAATACAGGGAATGGTAAAAATATGTTGAACTTGTTCATCAACAGTAGTAAATATATTACTCAAAATAATATTTTCTTATTCATTATGATTATTTAGAATACAGGGAATGGTAAAAATATGTTGAACCCATCCTATTAATTCGATTTTAGAAGGTAAATCTTGATATTGAAATTGTAAACAAATTAATTTAAATCGAATAAGAAAATCATCAAAAGTTTCAATTTGAAATCTACAAAGACTTTCAAGTTGATCACAAATCTTGTCATAATCATAGTCTTGAAAAGAGTGTAGGAACATCCTTGTAAACGAGCCCCAAGTATGTACAGAGGTAACCGGAAATGATCGACACCAGTCTCTAGCTTGGCCTGTCAGAGTAAGAGTAAACTTCTTGCAAATCAATCAATGTCATAATTATTACAATTTAAAATAAATTGAGGAACATGATCATAAGTAAAAACATTTCCCTTACCATTAAATTTTGTTTTTGACAAAAGCTTTACTACCTTTATTGGAGTGTTGATAGGTTTACTTCTAGAGATGCAACTCCAAAAAGGAAGCTGAGAAGGAGTCATTGAAAATAAACAAGAACTCTCAAATACAAGACTCTAAAAGAACTACTCTCCGGTGGTCCTCCTTCTAGCACCAAAAATCTTGATGGCAAAAAATTATTGAAATCAACATTTGGGAAACCACCCAATGATAGCCCCAAATTAAACTCTTTTCTATTTGGACTGGTGGTTCTAATTAGTTAAATTGGGTCCAATTACCCCTCATTCTCCCTGTTGACTTATGATGTTTCTAATATATTATAAAAAAGAAGAGATAATCAAAATTACCCTCTTGCAGTGCACTTGCAAGAAAGCAGCTCTTAAACTGACACAAGGGCTCAGCCAAGCCACCAATGAGGTTTATCCTACGAAAAGAGACTTCTTAAAATGTAGTTAAATGTAAAACTACTCTAAAATGTAGGAAGCAGAAAATAAATCCTAAATCTACCTTGATTGGGAAAGATATAGATACTGTCCCAATTAAGATCAAAGATAAAATGATATTTTAGACCAGCTTTGAAGTCAAAATAAAAATGAAGCTGACATATCAAGGAAAGAGTTCCAAGGTCTATCACTTGTTCAAACAAATATGTATACACAACTATCTGATAAATAGTTATCAGATCCCTATTACCTATACCTCTAAATTTAAATAAGAATGAACTCAAAACTAGCAGAATGATTATAGCATGGAAATAGTTATGATATTGCAACCATGATTCAAACAAAGATAAACTTGTCACCAATTTGGTAAATAATTAATAACATGTTGATCTATTCGAATTCATTGCTCAACTTTAATATGAATCAAATTCATCATGAAAATATAACTTTTAAAGGTTTAAATAAGCATACAATTAAATGAAATTCACAATAGTGCAAAACTCAATAATCAAACACTTATATAAATCAACAATTCAATCAAAATTGAATTAAAATGAAAAGTACTCAATAATCAAACACTTATATAGGTCAACCATTCAATCAAATTTGAATTAAAATGAAAAGTAACAATATGCCCTTAAGCTTGGCATTAGTGTACAAAAGTTACATATTTAATCTAAGCTCTCTAAGTACATGAAAACTCAGAAAATTTCATGATAGTATAAAATTTTCAGAGTTGTAATACATCTATTCAAAACTGATCCAAAAGATAGCTAATCCTCTACAAAATTCAGTCCGCTACAATATTGGAAAGAGCCCTCTTTTTGCAGAGAATTAAAACCCATTTGTCTGCTACAAAGCTTTTATTTATAATTTATAAACAAAATTCCCAAAAAATAGAGTTGTTGAAAGAGAAGTTTAGGTACATCCTCTTAGAGCTAGAACAAATCATTTTTCTCCTTGTTTGTCCAATTCCATTCCTCCAAGACTTCTTGGACTCATCTTCTCCAACAACTCTCTACAAAAATAATGCCAAAAATATAATTAAAGTCAATCAAATTGCACATAAACTTCAAAATATAAATTGTCACAACAAATTCCCAAAATTAAAATTGAAATTAATAAACCAAATAAAAGAATATTAATGATTTCAATTAATCCCTATGGAGATTAATCTGGAAAAAAATGATAATATTAAAAGAATTTGTAGTAGTAAGATATTCCACTCAGAAAATTCGTTTGTTGGTTGCAAATTCACAGTTGTATATTTTGCTAATTTTTTGGAGTGGTTAATGACCAAATTTGGTCATGCAAATACTTCCACATCCTTCTCCTTGGAAGTATCTTTCCAACAAGCCTTCATTTTCTCAATTTCGTTAAGTAAATCTCAAAATAAGCCATCGAAAATCTAGGTTCTAAAAATATCAGTTTGTTGGAAAAAGAGAGTGTTGAGCAATATATTAAAGTTGTTTGTTTGATTATTTTTGTTTTTGTTTTTTTTAACCAATTCACATTAAAATATAAAATATAAATAAAATAAAAAATAGATAAGGAAAAATATAAATATAATTAAATAAAATAAAATATGAAAAATCAACCACACAAACAAAACAAAACAAAAAGTACGAGTTTAATGGGCTCATGGTGGATACTTGAGGTGAAGGGAGGGGAGAGGAGTGTGGGCTCTCTCCGCTCCATTACATGTGTTTTAAAACCCCCATATAAATGCCTCCCACTTTAGCCTTCGAAGCCTCCCACTTCAACCCATCAAGGCCTCCCATGTCACCCCGGGCCTAATCACCCCGTGTGATTACAAATAGGAGCAATTCAAGACCCTCCGGGGAGCCAAGGAGCCGGGGAACTGGAGGAGAATATTCCCTCTTTGTACGTTTTATATTATTACGTATTTACAATCTACCCATTTTGTATATATTTTATATTTACTTTTTAATTGTTTTATATATTTCAATACTTAAAAATAAATAAAAATCTAATTATATTAATATTACAATTATTAAATTAACAAATTTTAATTGAATAATTATATTTGTAAATTAATTATATTTAATTAACCAAATTAAACTAGACTAATTTAATTTACAATTTATAAAGATAAGATAAAATATAAATTTACATAATTTATGTTTAGGATGAAATTTGACCAAAGATATTTTGAATCTGTAAATCAGAATGAAATGAAACTTGAACTCATGCAATGGACCAATCAAAATGAAAATACAAGAAAAGTGAAAATATCACAAAATTAAAAAATTAAGTGATTTGACCAAAATTCATATAGACAGTCCCCATATTTTTTGAAAATTAATGGGAGTGTCGTGGTCACAACGGGTGGGAGTGAGGGGATACACTAAGGGAATTTTATTAACCTCGTAAATTTTATTTAGTGAAACCTCCCTACTGTCTCCCCCTGCCCATACATATGTCTTAGGGTGGGGAAAAACATGGGAGAAATTTTATTTTAAATTATCCCAATCTCTTTGAGGATGGGGATGTGGGAAACCATTGGATGAATTTTAAATAAAATTATCTTAATTTCTCCCCCCCCCCCCCAAAATATCTAAATTTAATAAAATTATCTCAGTGATCCAGGTGGATCTCTAAAAAAGTACCAGTGGCATGGTAAGAAAGCTCAAAACTCAAAGCGGAAGAAACTCTATAAATGTAGCATTGTATTGAAGTGCTCATCATCTTGATTCCAATGGTGTGAATGACACTCAAATCCGAGTTCATATGAAGAAGATAGAGCAAGTCAAACATCAAGTTTGACTTAGATAGGTGGCAAGAAGAAGATGACATGGTAGACACTCTCAACTAATGGGGAAGCGTCAAGTGGCAGACTATCATTAGCCCTGCATATCACAGATCGTAGAAGGAAACAATCGAAGTTAAAGAAAATCGGCTCCAAGCAAGTTAGGGTTGTGATGCAATATATCACAATCGCAGAGTCAGGTTGTGATTTGCGATATCGCAATCACACATCACAAAAAGGGAAAGGTTAAAAGAATTGACCCTCGGAGCAAGTTAGGTTGTGATGCGATATATCACAATCGCATAATCATGTTGCGATTTGTGATATCACAATCATAGTTTGCAAAAGGGAAACAGTCGCATATTCTACCAACCTTGGTTCTGTTGGGTTGTGCTATATTCTTTCCACAACTAACCTATGTAGTGAACCGGGGAGTTAGAGGGGGGGCGAAGCCCCCCCTTTGTTGCACTGATTGTGCAGTGAGGGGGTCACAGGAGGGGTGGCAACCCTCGTTATCCGAGGGGTTTGAGGGGGGCATGTAGCCCCCCTCTATGGGGTCATGGGTAGCGCCCCGGGAAAAAAAAAAATTGGACCCTATATTAGGTTGGGCAGACCGACCTATGGTTTTTGGTCCATGGTTTTGGACGTGATGGTTTTCGGTCCATGGTATTGGATGCTTTGGCATGTATAAATATGTATTGTAACATTGAAAGGAACAGAACAAAAAATCAAGCTGGTAGTCCCGGTTTTGGGATCCAGGGGAAATCTCTGTGTATATGTGTTTTATGTGTTATGCTCTCGCATTGTTTATTTTTTGTGTTTTTTAGAATTCGTATGTAGGTAATTTCTGTACAGGGTTAAAACCTACAGGTTCCCCTCGATTGCAATATGAGCTTCCGGACTCGATATCTTATATGTTGTGTTTAATAGCCCGTTAGGTCCGTGGTCATCGAAAGGCGCCTATTGTAAAGGCTTGGGTTTATATACCAATGGAAATTGTTGATTGCAATTTGCAATGGGTTAATAGCACCGATAAATTCATCAGTTAAGGAATAAGTGTCGATCCTTCGTATTCATCCACCGTTTGAGGTTTAATGTGGTAAACAGTCCATGGACTATTTTTCCATGTTTGAAAGGGTTGTTGTCGCATGTTAGTCAGGGGCTTGAGAATCTTTGCTTGAAATAAATCCGCCATCTAAAACTTGTCATTTGTTTGGAACTGCCCAGAAATTGAGGACTTAGCCACCAGCATATATATATTAGACTATCCGCATAAGAAGAGGGGAGGAGATTGTTCGATATTTTAGAACATTGTACGCAGCAGTAACCCAACCTGGTAGCAGGGACCAAAACCTCACCTTGAGTAGCAAGGAGGTTCTGAGAGGGTGCAGAAAGCCCGATTATCTGAATTGGGTGTTCGAATAGGCGTTTTGCACGATTTTTGGCCAGGATTTCGGTGGTATTATTTGTTTATGAAGTTGGCCTCTCCATTCTTCGTCCATCTTCCAGCTTGGAGGTATAAGGATTGTAAATCAATGTTTCTTGTACTTTTATCTCTTTTATGCCACTTAATGAAAGAAGGCCTCCCCATTATTGTCAGCAGGGCCCGAAGACATAGTCCAAATTGGAAAAACTCCGTAATCAAATATTTGTGTCATGGTTTCTTTCTTATCATATTATTTATGCATTCTTTTGTGTGCTTTTAAGTTCACTGGTTTATAAGTTATGTTTCATGTAATTTTGATGCATCTATAAGTAAAAGATCTTGGATCAAGTTTGGTATTAAAGCAAGTATTTGTTGATGTGAATTTAATGAGTATATGCTAACCCGAAAAAAGTTGCGAAAAGGAGAAGGAACGCTTAAGTCCTTTGATCCCGAAGAAGGACATGCACAATGAAAAAGAAACATGGAAAATGAAGAAGCTCGTTGGGAAGAGAAACATAATTTCCATAAGGTATTTTACAATATGGTAGAGAAAGTGGACAAGTTGTTTTCAGAGTATAAGAAGGCCCTTAGGCACGAGAAGGAAGATGTCGATGACAAGAGATAAGCAAATCATGAAGGTGGTGGAGACGAGCCTCCTCCCTCTCCTTCAAGTGATAGTTCTCATGTTGGACATGGAATCCCCCCACAACATGTTTTGGGACTCAAAGCCCAAGTTTTGAGTGATATTATTGTAAAGCTTCGCGAATTCCAGGCATGAAATGTATGTTAGAGTCATAGGGTTGTCTACCCTAAGTGATTGTATAAATAGAGCGAGACTCTAAGTTGTAAAGATAGGATGAGAATGGAATCTAATGGATAGAAGGAGATAGCGAAGCATAAAGGAATAGTCTGAGTGTGTCTTGGGTTGTAGTAGTAGAAGAGGCTCTGTAGCTGAGTGCACAAAGGCCTAGTAGAGTCCACAATTGAGTGCGCAGACCCCTGCAGCTGAGTGCATGGGGTAGAGTTGAGTCTATAACCGGAGAAGATATTAATAAATAAAGGTTGTGTTACCAATTCTCTGCATCTGTTCTGAGTTATTACACGTTTGATATCATTTGCAATTATACTGTTTATTTATTGCACGCACTTGTGTGAATTGTGAATATTGTTAAGTATAAATAAAGGCATACAAATAAGCTAAGTTAATAAACTAATATTGGATGATTAGTAAGGACTTGGGTAATAACATTGTTCAGACCTCGAGTAGGGCTGTGCGAAGGTAGTTTCTCAGGTTGCGAGGTACAGGGAAGTGCGCTTAGCGACATGCACGCTGCGGACAACTTGAACTCATCATACATCCCTAGGGTGCGGAAACCTGGTTCTAGCACCCTCCCATACTACTTCAGGTGAGACCTCAGTCCATGCTCCATGGAATGTTGCCAAAATGGCCAGTAGTTCTGGGATTTGTTTGGCTAAATCACCTCCGAACTTGGGTCAGGCCCCAACAAGCCAACAAATGGTTCTGTTGCCAGAACCAGGATCTACATAAGGGATGTTTGATGTCGTGTCACTAGAATCCAACGAAGAAAGAAATTGAAGGGTGGTTGTACCGAAAGTTTCATGAGTTCTTGGCACAGGAAAACAAGAATCCGTGAGTATCAAAGGAACAGTGGTTAGGGCGCTACTTATATACGGAAATCCACGAAATTTTCTTTGCAACTTTCCCCTCTGAGTTGTATGAGTGGATCGTAAAGCTAGCAGACAGTCAAGGAAGGTGTAGGCTCAACGAACTGGGACTTCAGAAGTGGTGCGCAGACTAGAAGCATCGGAAGATAAGATCGCGCGCATTGGCTCAATTGAATTATAGGAGGATTTATCACCGAGTTCACGTAGACACGAAAGTTAGCTACAGTGAGGCGAAATGACACTTCCTCAAAGGACGCGAGGTAAGTACATTAAATCTTTGAACACTTGGATTAAAATGCTATTGTGTGAAAAGAGGGTTATGCGAATAAATTGATGATTGGGGCTACACGAAGTGGGAGGATCTATAGAAATGAAGGTAGCACAAAGATATAAAATAGCCCCTTGATTTTGTCTCAGCGAGAAAGCGAGGAAGAGCTCACGAAATTTTCACCAAGAAGTGCGATCAGTCTAATAAGGCAGCAAATTCTATGCATACTGTTAACACTCAGGTTGTCCCTAAGCTCCTGAAGGGATACGGCCAAGGTAACCACAAACCAATCTTTGGATTGTAGGTTCTAGCCCACCTGTAATCAGAGAGGGCTCTCTCTTAATGATTTAGCTTTGTTGATGATCGTTTTAGGCTAGCTATTGGGTTCAATGGGTTTTGTTGGTGTTTGGGTGGAAGATAGATGTAAGAAGTATAATTCCAAGTAGAGAGGCAAGGGATAGTGTGATAAGTTTCAAACCATTGGGCATGGAGTCATGGATTGAGGCTTGTTGTTGCGTTTTCTTGGTCACAAGAGGATTATGGAGCCGGATAGCTACACATGAAAAAATTACCAATTGCTGAAAAGACGGGATGAAAGTCAGTTATGGAAGGCAATTAAGAATCTTTCATCAGCTAACAGAGAAGAGAGGTGAATGAATGGTTATCTAGGAGCAGTTAAGAATTCCTAGACTAACATTCATATGTGCAAGAAATAGCGTAAACATGATCATTTAAGCATGCATATTCATAACCATTCCTGATGAAAACATGAAGAAATCACAGAAATTGAGCATAGGGTGCTGCAAACAAATCCTAAGTTATTCTTCTTTTCTGTAAATTCGGATGGTGGAACACAGATGGTAAAATAAACATGAAGAAAAACTAAAACAGAGTTAAGGAACATTTATTGAAACATGTAGAAGCACAGGAATCCCATAGTCACTCTTCGGCCAATTAGACACAACAGACAGTTTCAGAATCGATGCATTTCAGCAGTCTTTGATTATAGAAATTCTCACATTTACAGTGTGAGTCTCTGCTCAAGCAAAATATCAGACTAACAAAGATCAACCAACCAACCCTTACTACGTTTTTTAGGGTGGTATATATAGGTAAAATATCTAAAGTTATTTATTACAACCGACCTAAACAGGTCTGCAGGAAAAAAGCTTTCTAAACCCAACTTATGTTGGAATTAAATGTAGGTAAGTCTTCTTTGGGCTGCACTAGTGGCAGCTGGATCAAAATGAGTTAATGTGGTGTCCTTTGTGGCTTGGTGCAGTGGTTCTATAATAACTGTGCATTGAGTTCTGGTCCACTGATCTCCTGTGAGCTTTAATGTGTAGTCATTGGTGCTGGTGAGCTTTGAATGGTTCCTTAACTGCTTCTTGACTTTCAAGGCTTTCTTTTAATGCTTCATTTTCCTCTAGCCCTGAGAAAATATTTGCTGATACACTTTTCCGCTACACTGATACTCTTTGACATGGTTTTTATCTTCATATCCGCTCTGATACTCTTTAACCTCTGAACCTGGTCTCTCTCTGTCTTTAGATACGTTTAAATTAGCAAAATCGGGCTTTTTCTGCCATTTTCGGTGCAAAAAGGGCCGAGGAATCAAAAGATTCCCTAAAGATTCTCCACTTCGGCCTATTTTCCGTAGCGATGTGCGATTAGTGCTAATCGCACATCGAAAACTGCCTCTGTTTTTCATTCTGAGCTTCCGAAGCTTGACTTTTGCGCTTGCGCGTTTTTCCGTTTTTTGGCTGCTGACGTCAGCATGATGTCATCGGTACGGCAAATGACGTCAGCAGTGGGGTCCTCTGGTATGGATATGACATCAGCATGCTGACGTCAGCAGGGTGACGTGGCAGTACGGCAAGGTGATGACGTGGCGGGACACGGTGGCAGGGTGACGTGAGCCAGGCGTAGGCAGGAAGGGGTGAGGTGGAGGCGACGTGGCGGGGTGACACGGCGCTCCTGTCATGCGAGGGGAGGGCGGTTTTGGTAGTCATCGAACCGCTTTTGATGTGGAGGCGGTTTCTGTCAGGGGCGGCCCGATGCAATGGGATGCCGCCAGCTGTCCCGGTGTACATCGGTAAAACCGTCAGACATCGGGTGCTAACGTACCCATACAAGAGGGCGCCCGATATGCACAAGGGTCGTCAGATCTGGGAGGGCTGATCCGACGGTGGACGGGAGGAGGAGGTGCGCGGGATTTAGCAGAACAACGCGCGCGTTAAAAGTTTAATTTTTCACTGCGCGGGTGGGTTTTAAACTATAGGTTAAGGGCTAATGGGTTTCAGCGCTTGGTGATTTAATAATCAAACATTAATAAATTCCAAAAAATACAATGCGGGGGGGGGGGGGTTTAATGCATTTGGGAGGGGTTTTTGTGTTTTGGAAGGAATCCAAACACCTTGGAGGGAAATTATGCAGAGATGAGGGCTCTTACTAAGGTCCAGGTGACCTAGTAATTCCCAAGGAGATGTTTATGGTTATGTTTCAACCAGGGGGAGGGGATATTTACATAGGGGAATTATTACCATAGTTTTAATAGGGGGAAAGGAAATAGATAGGGAGTTAAATAATAATGTCAGTAGTTAATATGACAATGACAAGAAGAGCGCTAAGTCTCAGAGATCTTAGGTTTTAAAGGGGGGACAAAACTTTGTAGAGAAAATATGGAGCCTCCTTGAGTAAAGCAGATCTTTACCAAGGTAAGTAATATAGAAAATGATGAACTAAGAGATATCAAGAAGAAAAAGGAGTTAGTCATGCCTTGCTTGAAGTCCTTCAAATGGGAACTGCCTGCTGACTGTGATCTGTATAAGTGTAATACTTTGAAAATGTGGAATTGATCACAAATCAATCATTCTGCAACCTCAAAATTACCTACCCAGCCTGCTTACCTAACATTTTTTCTTCTTTTTGGTTTGGGTGCACTTAGACTTGCAGACCCAGCTTTCCAACTTTTTCTTTTTATGTCTTCCTATCTACATCTACACTTATTTCTTTCAAGAGCCCAGATTAAGCAGTTGGGCTCCTTTGATTCTCTACCTATCTAAGAATCTGCCAAGATTAAGCTGTTTGGATAGATTATTCATTCTCTATATTCTAAAACAGGAAATTGAAACCTAAGGAGATCAAGATTAAGCTGTTTGGACCTCCCTTTAGCTGAAAATTGTACAAAAATGAGGCACTCTTCAAAATTGGAATGCAGCAGTTGAACTTAGACTAGCACAATTTCATGGGCTCTTTCTTTGGTGACTGTTAGCAAATATGGAGCATTGCAACATGCAAAGTATGACATATTTTGCCTGTAAAAATGTCAATCATGAAATATGAGTAACCTGCTGCAGCAGGAGGCTAACAGTGGCTCCACTTGGGGATGGCTTCTCCTTGTGAGAAGCCAAGAACAACAGGTTAGACTGCCTTGATCTTCTGTTGTTGCTGTGTATAGAAATTTCTCAGTGCTGACTGTTTAGATTAATTTGAAATTTTGGATCACAAACAGTACTTTCCCTTAACTGATTTGATGGTGAATTGTGAAGCACTGCCTGCTTTCTTCTGTGTGCTTTAGCATCCGGACTGTTACAAAAATAAAATAAAGTGTTGATATATACAATAATTTATGTACAAAAAATAACACCGCATGTTCTTTCTTAATCAAAAGGGATCATGGTAATGTTTTAACATTTGACCATTAACAAGGCCTTCTTCAGTTGTGCTGCCATCCAAAGATTTGAGAAAATATGTGTTATTGCCTTGCACAGCGCTGATAATATATGGACCTTTCCACAAAAATCGAATTTTGCATTTTTGCCCTTGTCCTCTCTTCGTGAATCCCACCTTAGAACTTTGTTGCCAACCCATAAATCCTCTGCTTTAGCTTTCTTATCAAACATCTTTTTGAGCTTCTCTTGCAACATCTGAGCTCTATCATACACTTGTTCTCTGGTTTGCTGAAGATGAATGGTTTGATTAACTCTTCTCTGCATGTCATTTGGTTCGGCCTAAATCTCCTGTAACAGTTTGATAGTAGGAATGCCCAAAGATGAAGGAAATCTAGCTTCCATGCCATATACTAGCTCATAAGGGCTCATCCCAATGGATTTCTTGGTTGAAAGTTTGTCTGCCCACAGAGCATTCGTGAGCTTCCTATGCCAGTTCTTTTTGTTTTCCTCTAGCAATTTCTTTATGATGTTGACGAGGCTCTTGTTGGATGATTCGGCCAAGCCATTACCTTGAGCGCAGTAAGCTGTGGAGTGGCCCAAGGTAATGTGGAATTTATGGTAGAAGTTGATGATTTTTTTGGATTTGAAGGCAGAAGCGTTGTCAGTGATGATTTTCTCAGGGCAGCCAAATCTGGAAAGGATATTGCTCTCAAGGAATTGGATAATGGTGGATTCATTGGCTTGTCTACATGGGATAGCTTCAATCCACTTAGTGAAATAATCAGTGGCTGTTAGAATCCACTTGTGCTAGCCTGAGGAAGAGGGATGAATTTCTTCAATGAAGTCGAGACTCCATTGTTGAAAAGGCTTTTCGGTTGAAATGGGCTTGAGGGACAAAGGCAGTAATTTTCTTTTCCCTTCAAAGATTTGGCATTTGTGACATGAAACAACAAATTTCTTGACATCTGCAAATAGAGAGGGCCATTAATAACCAGCCCTTAAAATCTTGTTAGTAGTGGACTTCTAATATAAATGTCCTCCATGGTCCCCTGCATGGAATTCTTTCATAATGCTGTTAGTTTCATTCGTATTCAAACAATTAAGCAAGATACCTTCATGATTTCTCCAAAACAAGGCACCATCTATGACACAAAACCTTAATGATTTTATCCTCAAAAATCTTTTCTTGGTTCTAGACAATCCTGGGGGAGCACACAGGTTTAACAATACAAAACAAATATCAGCATACCATGGAGATTGCAAAAAGGTTTCACTGATCTGTGGAGTCGCCAGCTCCAGTTCATTGTCCAGTTGATTAATGTCTAAGGCTTGGAAATTTGTTTTAGACATTAGTTTGGCTAAACCTTGCCCTTTTATCAGCTTGGTGGGTTTTATCTCAATGTCATATTCGAGAATGCTGGCAATCCACTTGCCTCTTTTGCCTTCTAGTCCCTCTTAAGTTAATATATCTTTTACAACAGAGTTTGGGACATAGGCTATCACATGGGAGTATAAGATATAAATTATGAAGTCTTTGATGGCCTTAACCAGGGCATAAGTCTGCTTTTCCATAATCTGATACTTCAAGGGTTCATCTCTTAAAGCTCGGCTGAAGAAAGCAATTGGCTTTTCATTACCTTGATCATCCTTTTGCAAAAGGACAGCAGCTATGGTGTGCTCGGATGCAAAAGAAAAAATGATAAAATCTTTGTTGAATTGCGGACTGGTGAGGACAGGCGTTTGTGTCAAGGCAGTTTTGATACTCTCAAAAGCTTGCTTGGTCTCAAGAGACCATTTTATCTTGGCATCCTTTTTCAACATATTGATCAATAACCTTATTAACTCAACTAGGTTTGGGATAAATCTCCTTAGGAAATTGATCTTTCCAAGGAACGCTTGTAGTTCTTTTATGTTTCTTGGATATGGGATTTGGAGGATAGCTTGAATTCTTTCAGGATCAATTCTAATCCCATCTTTTGATATGATATGGCCTAGAAGCTTGCCTTCCTCAAGGGAAAACAGGGACTTCTTAGGATTCAAGGAAATGACATATTTCCTGCATGTCATGAAGATTTCCCTTAGATGTTTAAGGCGCTCTTGGTCAGATTTGGAGAAAGAGGTTAGGTCATCAAGGTAAACAACAAGGAAATCATGTATCTCCTTGGCAAATGCAATATCCATTGCCCTTTGAAAGGTGGCACCAGCGTTCTTCAGCCCGAAAGGCATTTTAACATACTTAAATGTTCCCCACGGTGTGGTAAAGGTTGTCTTGTCTTGGTCATCCGGGTGAACAAGTATCTGATTAAAACCTGAAAATCCATCTAGTAAA